>JANHFX010013882.1:43644-104860 GCA_027560015.1 Chloroceryle amazona | reverse complement strand
ATATGCTATTATATTGTTAGCTTGAAAACGAAAGGATTATGGTACTTCTCTGCTAGTGCTGGTCACAATTCATCTGTGTCTCTGAAATGTAGTGAGTTTTCATGCTGAAGTATAAAGTGAGAATTGGACTAATTCAACAAAAAAATAGCTATTTACATAAAATATTCAAAACTGTTGTCAGCTACCTGCATACTAATTAGAATAACCCCTGCTGTATAGCATTTGTGAGGCCTTTCTCAAGTAACAGTAAACACTAGGAAGCTTGTAATTCAGTCACCATTTATTGACAGAATTACTAGTTTGTTTTTCTTGTGTGATATCACAGGAAACCAATCACATTCTTCATTGCGTAAAAATGCATGTTTCGTATTCAGTCTGCACCTCTAAATCAGGGGTGTTGTTAATAGACCTTTATTTCTACATCCCAGGAACTTTGAGATGTTTGCTTTATTTTCTGTATTTTCTATAAAAATTAAAAATTGAGAGGTTTCTTGAGGCTTATTGAGTTGACACTAACTTTTCACATCTGAGATCTCTAGGCAAAAAGGTTCTTAGAAGTAATTATGCATTTTGATCCCATCAGATGAAATGTGGGACTAAAACAGGGGTCAGATAGCTATTAGGTTACTGACACATATACCCCAGTCACTGTGAGGAGCCCAAGTAACCACATGGAGGCTTGCAAGAGAAAAACAGTCAGGTCTGTCATCCAGTTGAGACTTAGCTCAGAGATGTCCCTGCCTCAGTTTACATACTTTAGCTTTCTGGCAGCAGATTATACGTATCCCATCCATGTGATTACATGTTGCGCAACACAAAATTGCAGTAGTGAGAAGCTAGGGTCACTGTGACCTGATGATCACTGGCAATGGTAAGATGTTTTCTTTGTGAATAGGAACTGGACTATGCACACCAAGCCATATCCATGACTCCTCAACAGTCTTCTGAGTTGCCCTGCTTACAATACAGAGTGTCTGCTTTGAAAAAAAAAAAAAAAAAAATAAAATATATATTACAAACACTTCTAAGTGTAACACCCAAGGGTTTTCTTCACTTTTGTTTTTAACTGTTATAGGCACTTGTTGGTGATAAGACGTTGGCATTTCGCCTGATGGATGCAGAGATGTATACAAACATGAGTGTGCTCTCGCCTCTTACTCCCGTTATTGATCGTGGAATACAGCTTCATAAAATGATTCGTCTCATTACTCATGCACTTGGAGGAGAGAGCTATCTGAACTTCATGGGTAAGTAATCTTAGGAACAAGTCTTTCATTTTCTCATCTACAGAATCCTTGGCAGGGAAATAAAATGACCTGACATCATCTTACATCCACAGTATTTATCACAATGCTGAAGTTTGGAGCATAAATGCTTTTATAAAGATTTAGTAGAAAAGGTAACATGCATTGTTCTTCTGTCTGTAAGTTGTATTATAAGATGAAAAAAAAAAAATCAATGTGGCTCTTAATTTTAACAGAAAACTTGTAAAAATGTGGTAAGCTCTAGTTGAGGTTACTCTGATTTACAACTCAGACTACATCCTGCAAGTTGGTCAGATGATGAGTCTTGCCTTACACAGCAGTGTTGTCTATTGTCATTATTTTTCTTTCCTAAACTTTTTGGGCAACAGTGAATTTACTGTAGATAGCTCTGTGCTTATTTCAGTTATTAATTGTCAGGAAGTAATCTGTAATCAGTTGATTTATATTTCATTACTTCTTAGTGAAGAACAAGGGCTTAATCAGGTAGGCAAGGACAAATCATAGAGGTAGCAGGCACATCCTGCTATCAAAGCAGGAAAATAATAAGAGTTAGCAATACTTTTCCTTTTGTTCATAATCTGTAAAATGCAAATTGTTGCATTGCTTCCTAAGCACTATTGCTACAAAAATGTTCAATAGTTAATCTCATTTAATCAGTAAGTTGCAGTTCCATGTAGTCATCTTAAAAAATGATTGTTGTTTTGAGCTTTATATGAAATGAACCTATTTGTGCTTGATGCTATTTACCACGTTCACATTCCTGTCTGTACTGATACATGTTCTCTTCCCTGGTACTAGAACACAATAAATACTTGGTTCATGGCTTTTCTTAAAAATAAATACAGCAACTTCAGTATGGAACAAATCAATTTAATATATGGTACATTTATTTAGTGTGTAGCCAGGCACCAAAAATGTGCAAGGTATAATGAGTGCAATTCTGTTCAAACTAGTGATACTACAGTAGTTAAGGAAGCAGCCATTCAAAAAATACTCCAGCTAAACTGCAGATGTCTCTGCTCCCAATCTATTTGGTAAGGTTAGGAAAACTATCAGTAATTCAGTGGGGCATATTAAATCCAGTGTGTCAATACAGTTTTGAGTTCTGCAGATGTTTCAGTAACTATATTGTAGGGTTTTTTTACATGTAAAAGGTGAAAAGATTATAATAAATATTGGAGAAAGCTTAAATTCAGAATATTTGCAATACAGTATACCTAAAGTGCATGTTGCAGCGTGCTGTCTAGTTAAGCAAATACACTGACGAGTGAGTTCTTTAACTTTCAGTTTTGAGTGAATCACAAGGGTAAGAGAAGCCTCCTGTGGAGTGTGGGGAGGAGAGATGGAGAAGGCACCCCAGAGAAGGCACCTCTACACTTCCCTAGGTCCTTCCATAAATGTTGTGTACCTTCTTCTAATGAAAACAAAGACAGCAGAGCAATGTGCAGCTTTCTCAATGCTTTGTTCACCTTAAGGAAAACCAAACTGCTTCTAAAAAAATGTATCAGGAGTGGAAATTGTGTTCTCAAATCATGGAACTTCTCTTTGAAGACCTGCAATAATATTTGATTACACCTGTGTTGGAGTATCACTTGTACTCCATATGTTCAAGCAGATTCCTGTTGAGAGAAATTGTCTCATTGAACACTGAGTCTTTCTCCTATGTTTTGTAGTTTTCACACTGGATGGCTCTTTATCCTTCTTGGAGGTATTTATAAGAAACCACTGCAGACATTGTGAAAGTTGATTTCTTTAATTTTCACAGGAGGCTTTTAATTTCCTTCCCAATTGCTTATAATCCAGTATAGGCAATCAATAATATATGCAGATTTAAATATAAATAGGAAAGTTTTGTCATTTCAGTAAATTGGTACCCTTGTAACACAAATCATTGGGTGCATTCTTTCCTCCAGTCTGTATTTCAGTTTTCTGTGCAGCTTTGCATGTAATCTCTGGGGCTTCATATACCCATCTGGCATGGAAAACTTAACCTAGAAAGGGGAAAAACTGCCATGCTTATTTTCAGCCAAGCATATGGAATGATAAATGTCCTGCTGTAGTAAATGAACATTTTGGAAGTCCAGTTAGTTTAATAGTAATTGTTTTGAAAGTTGTTCTGTCTTAATGTTCTGCTTTCAAAACAGGTAGGGAGCAACAGTCCTTATGTAGCTGTAGTTTATTCAACCAAACTCCTGTTTTAGACAGAGATTTAAATACTGACGTTGGCCAGTACTGGTCAGAGATGTCATGTCTTCAGGAGATTACAAAAATTCAAAGTTCTTCTGACCATGCTTTAGTAGGGGCACATGTAATGATTCTTTAAGGTTTTCCTCCTCCACAGTTAAGTTTCTTTGAAGGTCTTGACATAGCTAATACACATTCAGTTGTCTGAACTTAAATAATAGCCCCAAGCATTCACAGTGTGTACCTTTATTAAATAGTGGATTTTATTTTTTCTTTATTAGAAATAATAGGAAAAAACCCCACATCCATTTGTATTCAAATATTTGTTTGCAATTGTAGTGATACTGAATTTCAATACGCAACTAATAATTAAAACCAGAAAAGTATGAGAAAAAATATTTGGAGGAATAGTTCTTTACCCTCTTTAGTATGAGAATTTGAAAACAAATCCAAAATAAATACCTTGTACCTGGCTAAAATTCTTAGTCAATTTAACCCCCAACAAAATAAGAAAAAAGCCTAAGATTTGAGTTTAGTTCCTCGATTGCTAAGCAAGGACATAATAGAAGGTGTTAAGACTTCTAGAACACTGCAGGGATCATCTGATCTCACCTTGAAAATAAAGGAGCCACTGTTGTTACCCACTGGACAATGTTTAATTTCAGTGTAAAGATTCTCACATATTTCTGGAAAATAATAGTTGAACTCTAGCCTTACAAAACTGTTCTGTTTGTACATCCCTTCATTTTTCCTTTGGCTTCATTTTGCATCCTGTCCCCGAAGAAAAGCTGTAGACAGCTGTAATTGTTCCTTTCCATTAAATGTTCTTTTTCTGTTTTCTCACTCACTGCCTGTGCCCTGCACTTAGGGGAAACTGCAGCACATGTGAAAGAGCTGCATCAGTTCTTAAATGAACTTATTTCTGTGTTCTCTCCTTACCTTGCAGATAAATCTACTTGTCTATCTAGATTTAGGGAAGCAAAGTTTGCTGCTTTCTTGCCTAGAATAGACATAATATCCAACCCAAAGGGCTTTACATAGCATTTTAGGTTCTTGGAATCCTTCATGGCACAAACATTTACTTTTTAAGCCACTGTAGGGTCTTGCTTTTCATCTTACTAACAATCATTTTATTGTTTCCTTCATTTGAAATTGGCTTAAACAAAAGCTATTGATTTAAATGGGGATTAGCTGCTACATGAACATTTAGAACTATGTTTCATGACTTTTCTGCAATAAAACAACTCTTAATTTGGACTCCAGAGACCAAGTCTCTCTCCCTGCAAAACAACTTTTGTTTTTTACATGTAGAAACTAGGAAGTGATTTGCAGTAACTAGAATGCTTTTTGAAATCATGAGCATTGACTGATGGTGTTACCATTTGGGATGACATTTACTTCTGTTTCACTAATAACAAGTTTATCAATAAAGCTTCCTTTTCCCACTCTTTAGTTCATTTACACAGCACTTTATTTACTTTCTCTATGTTACAGTTTTTTCAAATGCACTAAATCATTTTCTTCTCTAATGGCTTGGTATGATGCGACTCTTTGGCCTTAAAAATCAAATTAAATGCTATGCATCATCTATTCCTTTGAGTATTTTGAAGAGAGAAACTTTAGTATTTTTTCATTTACTTCTTTAATTTGAAACCAAGTTATTTTATAACATAAGGCTTTTGAAAATAGGTTGACAAACGTGAAAAAGAATGGTGTGAAAACTGTATCTGCAGTATCAATATCAGGATGGGAAATGTGCATATTATTTACTTTAAGAATAAGAATTAAAAATTTGAAATAAAAATGATACAACATAACTTACAATATAAATGGCAGTGATACTTAAAATGGAAACTGAAATACCATTTTTGTTTCATTCTATTCTAGGTAAGAATTTGTATTAAGAATAAGGGTATTTAACTTAAACCAAAAGCGATTTTGTTTTCTTAGACATGTTGCAAGCAAATAACTTTGAATTTTTACACTTTTTTTTCCCTGTATGCATTCTGATACACTAGTTAACAGTGTGACCTTTTAGACCATGGCTTTAGAAGAGCAAGTGTCCTTTAAACTCGCTCCCTTCAGTTAACTCCTTTTGATAAAGAACTATGAAGTGCATAGTTGGTAAAGGCTATGGATTAGGGATACGTAGTTTGAGTTCATCCTTCTTAATATTCTTACCTAGAATACCTGGCAAATGTGCTTTCTGTGCTGCCAGTTCTACCAGGTGCTTTAATTCCATGTCAGTTTGTCAGAAATAAGTATCTTCATTTTTAGGTAGAAAACAAGAAGGTTGTAGTGCAACTACCTATAGTTCAGCATAGACTTCTGGTCCTGTGGTGACAGACCATCTACAACTCTTCTGCATAGTACCCTGTATACTCCCACTCAGAACTTGGGGCTGTAGAAAGGAGAAGAATCTAAATATATAGATTAGGCTTCGGTGATTTGAGAGTCTCTTCTGGAAGGTCTAGAGAGCCAACTGTTAATATTTGGTCTTCATTTAAAGTTGATGGAAACAAACTTTATTTCTACACTTGCTCAGAAGGCATTAGAAAAGCAATTAAAGGGAAGGGCTGTCTCACAATTTAAACCACACACAAAACTGTCTATTTTTCCTTCTGTCCCATCTTTTCTTCACAAAGGAAGCATGTCCAGATGCTAGAAATCTGTTATTGGAGTTCATTGTACTTCCTCCTTGAGAGTGTAGGGAACAAAGCTCCTTACATGTATGTTTGGCATTTAAATACATAAATTTAAATACATAAATGCAGAAATCGTTGCTAGTAGCAGTCTGTACGTGTGATGGTGCATTGGTGTCCACACAATGTCTTCTCAAGTCAGGAACCTTGAAACAGAACCCTTCATAGTCAACAGCGTCTTCAGAATTGCTCAAGAATCAACAGTTGCTCCATCTGTGTTCATGGATTATAAACCAGGTAGGATTTTTCAGGGTAGGAGAGAAAATAAACAAAATTGAGGTAGCTCCCTTTTTTCTTTCTGGGTAATGCTGACATTTCCTTAGGTTACAAAGTCTTAAGTCTGCAGGGTATCAGATATTCCACAACTATCTGTGTAGAGGATTTGTAGTATATCAAGCCAACTTTATTTCAGTTACAAGGTGTTTTGTTGTTTTTTTTTTTTTTAAAAGGATGGTTAGTTTTCTAGTTGTTTGTTACTGATATAAAGGATGTGACTCTTTTTTTAAGAGTTATTTTGGGAACCACAGATGGATTTTTATATATATATTTTTTTTTAATTATGCTTAGTACAATGATTGCTGATACTGTTATTGATACTTCTGCTAATGTTTCAAGCTTTGTCCTTAGGACTCCATCTGTTGCCTTGCATCTTGTATGATTTGTATAACTCCTGGATCATACTTGGAGCATCTTTTCTGTCACCATGTGTTGAGTGCATATTGCCTGGTCTACTGGTTCGTGTGATGTGAGGACTCGCTAAAGTACAGTAAATTATATTGTAAAATAAATATATTCAGGTATATTAGAAACTAGAGTTCCCTTTCTGTTTGTATGACAGTCTTAATTTTTGCTTATTTTTGTTTCAAAGAAAATCTCACCAATAGGGCTCTATATTATAATTAAACTTTCAGCAGAGGTTTTTTTGACAAGTTTCTCGTTTCAAGAATCCAGAATTACAATTTCTAACAAATTATGGCAAAGTCATATTGTTATGAAAAGCTATTTTTCACATCCTCTGGATTTCTAACTTTAGAGCATGACTTTTATTCTGTCCTTTCATAGTTGTTTTTATTTTTTCCTCCATAGCGACAAAGTTCAGAAACTCTTAGGTGAACTCTAATAAGCTATATATACATTGGTTAGTTTTACTTAGCTGTCTTTTATGATAAAAACCCCACCTCAATAGTTAAAGGTAACTCTAAAGACTATAATATTCTGACTAAATAAATATTTGGTTTTCTGTTTCTTCACCTTGAATTCAGATACATTTAAAATTTGCTTTTTTAATTCAGAATGTAAGCTATGTATCTCAGATTTTCTGGGACTTGTTCATATAAACACATATCTGTACATAACAAACTGTTTTGCTTAGTCTTCAGATGTTGACCAAAATTAAAATTCTTGTAGAGGATAGCATATTTTTGCCTGTTTGTATGGAAGTAAGATGTTTTTTGTAAATTTGATAATATATTGAAAATTGTTTTTTATGTATAAGTGCATATATATAGGTTTCTTAATGATTTGTTAAGCATGTAAGAAATGTCATCTTATACTTTTTATGCTGTGGTTAACTTGGATGCAGACAAAACATTTTGAATGTTTTCAGCTAGTAGTCTTGAAGTGCTTTAAAATGCTACATATTGTAATTATACTAAAAAATATAAAGCTAGGTTAATCACATGAACTCTGTTAACAATTAGGGTTTTAGAAGAGCCTTGACATGGTAAGGTACATAAAAATGCCTTTGTGTGATGATTTTGTTCATAATGCTTTTTTAGAGGAAAAAGTAACCTAGCTGGTTCCATCTTCGGAGTAGGGAGCGTTTTGGGGGATATTTATGTGGGTTTTGTCACAGTCATGTTAAGATTTGCTGCATCACTGCAGGTGTTCAGAGTGATATTTGATTTACTTATCATGTCTAACCTATAGCTTCTAATAGTCTGGGTCCTTCATTGGATGACATGGTACAAAATTGAAGAAAAAAAATGTTTTCAGTTTTTTGTGTATATATTACATTGATCTATAGATAAGATTGGAATTTAACACCCAAGTGTCCATTTGGATTACCAAAGAAAATCATGTGCCCTTTTGAGAGAGAGCAGGCTTGTTTTGTTTTTCCCCCCCTCTGTTGTACCATGTACCTTCTTCAATACTCATGCAATCACATGTAGTTTTCATATAGAGTTTAGCTTCTGCATTGTTACAAAGCAGAGGACTGAAGTTTATTTTATAATTTATTAATCACTAATGTTAATCACTAATGACATGCCTAGCACAGGAGGCCACTCATTTCCTGAATGCCAGATATCTACAGAAATGGTCTACCTGATAAAAACAAAACCTGTACAAGAACTTTGTGTGTAAGAGCAGAGAAAAAGGGTAAAAGTATGCCAAATTAAAATGGTAAATATGTTATTTGTGTTAAAGGTTTTGTCTTCTCTCCCTACTGCTCACTGTACTTACTACAATTTTGATGCTGATAATTTTATCCCATTCATTTTGGTTTAAGTATGAAATCCCAGTGCTGAAAAGAAGCTACAGCAAACTCATACTGAGCATAGCTATGTTTTACTTGTACTTTTTGCAGTCTGTTTTGGTGATCTGGAAAGGGCTCAGCAGTTACATGACCAAGAGAAAAGTGGGCTATCTACCGAAGAGCAGAAAATTTATTCTTGATTATACTTTGTAGGCTGCCTTACAAACTACATTTTCCTTTACATCCTAATCAAGTAATTTAGCAACATTAAAGTGTGGTGAGCTGTTTTAAGAGCATGCATTAAAATCTATTAATTAGCAACCCTACCTCTGGTGATGCATTGTTGTTTCTCAGACAAGTTTTGGGCAATGCAGAGCCAAACAGAATTAAACCCCACGTTACTCAGTAAGGAATTGTAGTTTTGAGACATGACTGAGCAGGTGACATTTTGTATTAGTAAAATCTGAATAATAGATCCTTAGGCATACATTACAATTTGGATTTTAATGTATGCAGTTGTGGTAATTTGAAATGAGTTCATCTCAGTAGTGTCATTAATTCCCCAAATCAAGGTAGTTTAGACTGAGGTAACACTTTCTGTGATGACATTGGAATAAAAAGAGAAAAAAGATGTATTTATGAGTTCAAGAACTACTTTTCACGAGCCCTACTTATTATCTTAATCTGCTTGTTGTCTTAATTTTCTGAGCCCATCAATCCAATGCTCACTCACAAATTTACTAGAATATGAATTTAAAGAACACTAGTTGAATTTGCATTGATCTTCAAGGGGCAAGGTATATTCTGTGCATTTTTTTGTAAGTGGTAAATGCTGCAAAGTAAAGCATATTAAAACATTCTTTATAAATGTTGACCTGTCTTTCTCAGACGTCTTTTAAGAGCATCAGTTTGAAATTTCAAGCTATGCAGACTTCAGATACCACTTCAAGCATGAACTACATGCTTTGATTTGGAGCACATTTTTTGTTGTGGTTTATTATAACCTTGTTGAGTCTTAGAAAAAGAAAATCTGGAAGCACTCTAATCCGTTTGGTATGCTTCCCTAGGTCATGAGTTTTAATGGAAAAATGCTTTTATGTAGTAGCATTCATAGAAAGAGCTATGGATTGGTGGTGGTGGAGAGAGGACAAGCATGCAAAGTAGAAGACAGACCAAGAGAACGTGAGGGTGGAGGAGGAATGCAATCAGGTTGATAATTGCAGCGGAGCTGCAGGTTTCATTAACTCAGGACAGTCACTTAATCTTTCACTATATCTTAAAAAAAAGCTTTCCTGTACATAACTCAGAATAAATTATTTCTGTGAGTTCATGGAAATTAGTAAAAATACAACGAAAATGAGGTATTTCAGTTTTACTTTAGAGTTAAGTGTTAAGAGGTTGAATATAGAGCTGATTTCAGTAAGCTTTCAAGAAGAGAGAGGACGAATTTGTAGTGGAGTAAATTAGAGAGTTTAGGAAGAGGGTAAAATTAGTTTTGGCTGAACAGAAAATTAATTTTGCTAGATCATTTTTTTAATGAATACAACACATACCTTTTGAGTTGGAATGTCTTTTTTGAGTATAATAGACTACTTTCTAAAATTATTACCTAAAAGTGCAGGGCTGGAAGAGAAACAGGACAAGTGACAGCATCACAAGGAGAATAGAGGATTATTCTCAAAGCCAGAAGTGCTAGTGCAGTCTCTCTTACTCAGTTGGGACTGTTATTTGGATCATTTTGTGAAATGCAGAGCAGGTCCTGAAAGCAAGGTAATTCCATTGAATAGCTTCTTAACTAACATTTTTTTAGAGATACTATATATAATTTATCTGCTCTTGATTTGAGTCACTCCATAGACTATGAAACAGCTTCCTTATGCTCATCATGTATTTTCACTGGGTTAACTATTAATACAACATAAAATACTGCAGGAAAGCCTGGATATTCTTAATGAATGCGTTATAGATTAGCTCATTGTGAAGTCTAGTCTTTGACTTCATAATGAAGAAATACATGGTCTTATTTCAAAATATTAATGCAAATTAAAGGACTTTAAAGGAAAATGTTAATCTGTTTTAACATATAGTGTTGTCTCAGCAGCATGCTTTACACCATTTACGTTATATTCCTTAAATTTGTAAAAAATAAAAATGTTGGGATTGTGACATGAAGCTAAAACAGCTTTGCTATTTTTCCCTTACTGGAGACTTCTGCATGTTTTCTCTCTAGGAGTGGGTGAATATGTGCCTATGGCCTTTCAGAAGTAAACAAACCAAAAACTTGGTTCGGGCTAAGCTTCTGTCCTTATGTTTATTTATTTTTGTGTTTGGTTATTTATTTTAGTTTATAAGGGCTGCCACCATCTTAGAAAAAGAGGAATTGTACTTAAAATTGCTTGAAGGGAAAAGTACAGAAGTCTGAACTGGATGGATTTCCATAACTTGGATTTTTTTTCTTTCATTTAAGCTAGCATAGCAAGAATGCTAGCTACCAAAATACTGTGTAAATGTATATTCTATTTTCAGTAAGTCTTCATTCTTCTATTATTCTTGTGTTCTACTTAGCTGTACTTAGGCAGCTTTTATGCAGACATTTATGAGTATGTGAGTAGCTCTATTTTTGCAATATATTTTAAAATCTCATCTAGTTTTTCATCTCTTTTCTAACAATTAAAAGAAGTATAAAAAAAACCTAGTAAGTAGTACTGAAAATACTCTATATGGCAATAGTATGTTTGAAATACTAGGTTACTGTGTTTCTTAATTTGCTTTTTATCTCAATGTGGGCCTTACATGCCCTCACTTGCAAGTCTAACATGTATAAAGATGTTTGGTGCTGAAACAGTGATTTACACTGATTAGAGAAGTAAAGATGATCTAGAACAAAATAATGGAGGTGCTGTTTGGGGTAATTCTTATTCCTGGCTGCAGATGCTTGTTAAAAAAGAAATTGGAAGTTTAGCCAGACTAATAATCCCAGCTAAGTGTGTGTTAAGTCCCATTTGTTCTTGTTATGGAGTTCCCTATCCCTTCTTTCCCCCAGTTTAATCCTAATTTTTGATTGTATGCTATGAGATAAGCAATGTCTTTGTATGTCAAATTTAATATGACAAAGCCTAAAAATATGGGCTTATTAAAGCCTTTAAGTGGGCAAGTATGCCAGAGCATTGACATGTTCATGTCAGTAGGTGTAGATAGAACTTGCCTTATTTGTGCGGACTTCTCCAATATGTGAAATTGATTGTTCTGGATGGTGACTGGTGGGGGGGGTAGAAAAAAAAATAATGCTATATGGTGCTGGCTGTGACTAGTAATAGACCTATAGTAAGCTATTTATTGATACCCAGCCTTCCTACCTAAGGGAAGGAAGGAGTTGTCTTGATTAAAAAGAAAGCAGGGAGTCTGTTAATATAAAATAGTCTTCATTTCCTGGAGTTTAATCTGGACATAGTGGAAGATTTCACAATTGTGAAATTAGCCCAGAAATGTAGACCAGACAGACTGTATTTTTAATTTGCATTTCCTATATGGAAAGGTGTTCTTTGGTTTGTACACTGTGCATAAGAACACAGGACTAAATGCATTGCTGTTGCCTGAAAAATACAGCAAGAGGTGAGTAGAAATAAAGTTTAACTTAAGCTCTCTGTGTTTTCTGTTATATGAATATGTTGAAAATACTAAGAGAGACAAGGCACTGTTGAACAAGTAACAGAAAACAGTATGACATGTGACTGGAGGGTTTAGGTTCTGCTCCTTAACTGTAAATATGCAAATGCTTGCACTAGAACTATTTCTACAAGGAATATATATTGAGAAAACTTGTAGAAAGCATTAGTGATTATATTGGGTTTATAAGTTGTAGAGTATCTTTCTTTCAGTGTGAAGATTTTTTTTTTTTTCTTCCCCCTAATCTCTGACTTTATAAAGGGAGCTGTACCCAAGATCCCAAGAGGCTAGACTCAGGGACAAAAGTTTTTACTGATCTCATGTTACAGCCATGTCTCTGTTCCTCCCTTCCACTGTTACCATGCAGTATCAGGTTTTCAAAGGATATGTTGCTTTCTGACAATAACATTAAGATCTAGATAAGAAAACAAGCAGTGAAAGAAGTGACCACCATAGTCCAGCTGTGTAAAAGATTGAGATGGAACAGAAGAGAATGAGCAATGACATTGGCAAATATATTTTTTTTAGATAAAGATGTAATTTTACTTGTTTCAGAGGATTGTTTTCCCCTTTTCCAAAGATGATCTGTGCAAAGCATTAGTCATTTCAAGTTTTTTTTTTAAAACCAAAGGAATGAAAAGTCATTACTGAGAAATATTTCATGTGTCCAATTCAAAATGTCTTTGTGCAAGTAATCTCTAATGGTTTCTTGTCTCTGTTTTGTGTTTTGCTTTTGTCACTTTGAATTTCCATACAGCATTGCTGGAGGGGAAGAGGGGAAATCATCTTATTGTTGGTACATGTTTGGCTTTCCTCAAACAGTTGTAACACAACACTTCTCTGACATTGAAGCAGGAGGTTTTTTTCTGAAATTGAAGCATACTTTTGAGAGAGAATTTTTGTCTTAAGGGCATAAAAAACATTATATGCCTCCTGATACAGCTGTAATAGATTTTCAGCTTGGGCCCTAAGAAAGCTATATCACTGCTTTGTATGCAATGCAATGACAGCATGAAGTATAGTACTTTGAATGCATACATATTTCAGTGAAATTATATGCTATTTTTGGAAGTAATGTTTTGAAATAAAATAATTAATGAATACATGCATACAAAATAAATTCTAGCAATTACATGAAACTTTGTGGCAGGGAATGGAGCAGTACATGTTAAAATATTATTTTAATAAAAAATTGCTCAAGGAAGAAAAGTTGGAGTTGACTACTTAGATGAGATGGCTTATTTTATACAGCTAATTTAGGAGTATGTTTCAAAACATGAAAAATATAATTTTTTTCGTGTTTATGTAGCCATAACATAATCTATAAATAATTTCTGCTCTGATTCTCATTTATCAGTGAAAATTTATTTTGTATCTATTAGCTTAATGTCACAAGGAAGATCTGGAATGATTAGTTACATACTGAAAGGACCCTAACTTTGTTATGCCATTGGCTGGTTCAGGTCTTATGGCTAATTCAAATGTGTTTCAAGTGTAAGATGAATACCGTAATGTTTGTGTCTGTGTATATAGCAAATTGTTGAATTTCAAAACTATAAGGCATAGCTGTAATCTGCAAATAAATAGTCACAATATAGTGGAGCCAGGAGTGGGGATAGCTCATGGCAAGTCTTTCTTGGAAACTGGATCTCATAGCTTGATCACAGTGCTAGACCATTCGTTTACAACTATTTTTCTTGTCTCCTAACTTTGAACAATTTTGTTTAAGAAAACCCATGAGTGTTAAGAAAAATAGTCTTGCTTCATGCTTCCTTTCTTATGGAAAAAAAAACTAGACAAAAGTTAACATTCCAGTCTATGGAGACACTTACTCAGAGTCATCCCTTCCCCAGTTGCCACAAGGACACACTGTCTAAAATTGTCCAGAATGCAACTTTTCTCCCACCTGCACCACCAGGACAATAAGAAAGAGCACTTGATCGGTTGCCAGTGAAGCCCCACAGGCAAAATTTTTTAGATTTCTTTTTCATAGTACAATATTCTATTTGATCTTTTATCAAATTCAGTAAGTAAACTGAAGTTGTAAAAAAATCGCTTATTTTCCTCTTCTATCCCATATATGCCAGTCACTTCAGGCAGGTCACTTTGCTCAGTTTTCATTCCTCAGTCCCTAGCCTAACTATATATTCTGAGATCATACTCCTGTCAATGTAAATGCAGCTAGGGATGTAGCTTCTTCCACTGTTCTGTTGGCTTTGTGTGAGGAACAGCATACACTGAGTACCGTCGTCTTTCATAAAAAATGGGGAATACAACTAATTATTTATGTAGCTTTAGCTTCTCTAAGGGAGGCTTTTCTAACTAACTAAATAAAACGCACTCCCTCTGAGGGAGGCTTTTCTAACTAAAAAAATAAAATGCACAAACAAACAAAAAGAACCATCACTAGTAGTTTGAAGTCTAGCAGGTATTCCTCTGCTTGTTTGTGAACTCATGCTGCTTGACTGGGCTGATACATATTTGAAGCTACGTATGTAATATGCCGATCATCAGGAAACGTTGGAGTGTGTTAGTGGGTCTTGGATTTTCTAATTATTTGAACAATTTTCTATACTAGAACCTGAAAATTGGTGGGTGAGATATAAAATTGGCCAAAGTTCTGCCTGATGACACTTTTGAGTACCTCTTAAATATTCTATATGAAAAGATAGACAATTGAGAGGCAGATGGCCAAAATATTTTCTCTAGTCTCTCTGCCTGTAGTGAGAATGATTACTTGAAGGAAGGGGAGTGGAATAATGACAATTAAGTCAGTGCATCTTGTGGATCTTCTGACTTCCCTTAAGGCTGTTCCTTTAAGGCATACTCTATTCAGAAGTATAAGGGGAGAAGAATGTGAAAGATTAACTACATGTGCAGAAGGAACATCTTTTGCTACAGCTGATTTTTGAAAAAATATTGTAACATTCAGTTACAGTCTAGTTTGTTTCCTTATTATGTTTTAGGCATCAACAAACATCTTGTTTTAAGCCTGTTTTCTCAGTATTGCAAGTTTTTTTTAAATTTCTTTTCCCCTTCTACACATATGCAAACAAAATATGAAAACCTCTTGGACAGGTGTTCACTAACATTACGGATTTTGGAAGCTATTTTATAAATCACTTGCTACTTGTAGCAAAGGTGCTGTATTAATTATCAAACTCCTCTTTTTTTTTATCTGAGGAGCAATACTTTGCTTCATATATCAAAGCTATTATTTGATTGGCAGTTGCTTGTTGGGCCTTATCTAAACCTGCTGAATGTGTTTTTCTTTTTTCCTTTTGCCCATTTCTCAGTTGTGTTGACACTGTTTTAATGTACAGGTATTTGAGAATATCTTTAAATTCCCCTTGTAAATCAAACCCATCCTTCACATTAGTTGCAGTGTTCACTTGCACACCCATACTGGTAGCACCATCTTCAGTTATTCAAATGGGGACCTGTTTCATAAAGTTACTAAGTTTATGCTGTGCAAAACCATTCCATTTGGGATTTTCATTTCATAGTCTAGACAGCATGACCTCAGAAGTTATCAGTGTCTGTTATTAATTGTAGATAAGTATGAGAAAGTAATGGTCTTCAGAGACTGGTTCTTAATTACAGTGTTTCTTTATGCTATTCTGGTGTTATAAATAGTTGTAAATGTATTTTAGTAATATGCAAGCATTATGTTAATGTTACATTTTTACTTTCTTTGTTTTTTATACTGTGAGATGTGAATAAAGGTAATTTGAGGATCAGACTTAAGATGGTTTAAAATCAAATTTTCTAACACTTACATCCATATAAAACATTTGTATGCATAATGTCCATATGACGCAATTGAAAATCTATGCTAAATTTTAAGAGCTGATTTAGTGAGCATTCCAAGATGAAGTATTTTTGTGGAAGCAGCACATCTCAGTGATTTTAAATGAATTCTGATTTTTTTAACATAATGCAGGTGCAGTCACCCTCCATCTGGCAGATGAATTATATCTTGCAAAAAGTTCAGAGTAAGTGTTTGAAAACTGTGTGAGACTCAGTTTCTATTCCTGTGAGAGGGAGAGAGACCACGGCAATTACTGACTTGAACAGGTCAGAATTACATCTTCAGAAGCTTTTGCTCATTAACACATACCTTTTGTGCACCTTCATTAGCAGATCTCATTTACAGACAAGCAAGGCTTTTCAATTAGCACCACCACCTTTTCTGTTCCATGGCTGAACAGTCGGCTTCTTAGTTCAATATACTGACTGATGGTCATAAGTAGTTCAGTCAGTCATTAGGCAGATGTGACTTTTTAAAAGCTGCCTCTTTAGTGGCATGGAAAAGTACAAGAGACCTTGACTACTGATCTCTAACTGTTTCTATAAAAAAAAAAACCAAGGCATCACCCACCAAATTTGTAAGTTTCAATATCCTTTTCCACATAGCAAAAAGAAAACAAAATCAAAAATAAACAAATACACATTCCCCCCCCCCAAAAAAAACCAAAACCCACCCCCCCCAAAAACAAACAAACAAACGAAAACCAAAAAAACAAGAACATAAACAAACCTACCAAAAAAAAACCCAAACAATAAAAAATAAATCTTGCCTTAGGCATCCTGGTTATGATAGGCTGGAGTGAGTAGAAATGAACAGAATTATTTATGAACCACTGAGGATACTGCTTTTAAAACATGTTTTGCAAAGCAGCAGTTTCATTCTTTTAAATATCAGTGTATATCAAGGCTAGTTTTCTTTCCAAATTAAGATGAAAAGTTACATTTTTTGTAAGATGAAACTTGAGTAAATTATTTTCACTTCATAGAAACTGCTTATAGTACTTTTGGCTATTTAATATTAAGCAAAATTAATCAGAATCTTAATGTACTGCTTAATTTGGCATCGTTCAAATAAGAATTTGAAACTCTAGAAGCTTCCCCTTTCCTCCTCACATTGTTCAAAATATGGCTCCATAAGGAGGTTTTGGCAGGCTTATATATTTTCCTTGCTTTTGACTTCAGACAGTGTTCTTTAACCACTTAAATCTGTTGTCTGATTAATGAGTATCCCTATCTGAACTACTGTTTGATGTTTTTTTTCAAACAGCATCTTGTTTTAACTTGAGTTGCTCAATAACAGTTCCTCCTAAAACCCCAGCAGATCCCACTGAAACACTGTGTTTTATCTTCAGTGGAAATGCCAAGCAAGTAACACATAATATACTGTTATGTGTTCTGCTTTGGGGTTGGTGGTTTGCTTTGTCTTAAATGTTGCTTCAATGCTTTCTACCACTGATGTTAGCCGCTAGACATTTATCTACTCATTTTTTCCCAAGATAGCTTATGCAGAGTTACTCTGCTCTTCAGTGCTTGAAGTGGGACTATGGGCTAGAAATGAGAGCAACATCACTCTTTTCTCAGGGGCATGTTGCAATTTTGTTGATCAACAGCTGTTTTTGGAGGACTCGCAGACAGTTTCTGCTGATTTCAGTAGGCAGTCCAAGTGGGCAAGACTGGACTTGTGCAGAGTTACTTACCTTCTCCCTACAAGGCAGCAAGGGACAGCTGCTGATAAGCAATACCTGAAAGCTGTAGGAAGCAGTGGCTGCCACCTCATAGCTTTTATCTCTCAATCCTTGTGACCGGCGGGGTAGTCCAATCTCAGCTAGCCCTAAACTCAGCAAGTGCCCCTGCCACTCCTGGAACAGCATTTTGGCTTTTTTATGAACATAGCTTTCTGGTTTCTTCTGGGCCTGAGTCACTGTTTACTTTCTCCTTTCTTGAAACTGTGTTGTTGGGTTAAATAGCTTCAGTCATGTAAACTAGTTGTCATCTGGTAAATTCAAGCATACATAGCTGGGATATATTTTGAGCCCTTTTGCCTTTTACAGTTCATGCAACATACTGCTGTCGGAAAAGGGTTCAGTATGAGCATTTGAAAGTGGCAGTATGAGGTGTTTGGTTTTATTGTTGCCCATCGTCAGAGTCCTTTGTCTATACATACAATTATTTTCATGACTTACCTTGTGTATCACACTTACTTTAATGGCTGTATAGGAAAACAGATTGGTTAACTGATACATCCTGTCTCAGGATTGTTTTTAAACTATTTGAAAAGTGCATGACTTGAAATGTGGATCCTCTATTCATATTTTCCCCAGCCTGTTTGACACTTATAGATGACTAATATTTCATTCATCCCACAGCAGTAGCCCTGAACCAAAGGGGATAGTTGGCCAGTCTTTTTCAGTATCAGCAGTTGGCATTTATTTTCATCTGCTATGTATTTAAAAAAAAAAACAAACAAACAACAAAAACAGACAAAAACAACCAACCACACGATAAAACCCACAAAACACAAACCAACCAACAAATCTGGTCTAACCTTAAATCCTCACAGCATGATTATTTAGTATCAGCCTCCTACATTCTTTTTCTCTGAGGTAGAAGTATAATAAAAATTTAAATGTCTTCCTGCTAAGTAGTGGAATTGAAGTAGTTGTAGAAAGAAAATACACTCTGCTGAACAGTAGGAATGCCAGAGCTATGCTTTTTTTATTATTATTATTTCACTGAGGCAAGTCTATTTCTTGTATAAAGATTTTAAGAGAACTCTGTAAAAGAAACCTGACCTTAAATACTTGCAACTCTTCTCATACCGGGAGACGTTCTGTATTCTAAAACACTGCTAATGTGTAATTCTGGATCATAACATTTGCCTTTCTTCTTGATAATGGGTTTGAAGTTACTAGTCAAGCACATCATGTGCATGATGTTGGAGTGGTGTTATCAAACTCAATTATAATCGCAGAATGCTAGGGGTTCAAAGGGACCTCTGGAGATCACGTAGTCCAACCCCTCTGCCAGAGAAGGTTCACCTAGAGCAGGTCACACAGGAAATCATTCAGGCAGGTTTTGAATGTCTTCAGAGACGGAGACTCCACCACCTCTCTGGGCAGCCCATTCCAATTCTCAGTTACCCTCAAAGTAGCAAAGTTCTTTGTGTTTAGATTGAACGTCTGTGTACAAGTTTGTGCCAGGTGCCTCTTTGCCTGTCACTGGGCACCACTGAAAAAACATTGTTCCCTGTCATTAAAACATTTGAATGAACAACTTGAAAAGTTGTCTCTATCTTACTGATCTGTATTTATGGTGAACCTTGCCATGAAGTAAATATTCTTGCATATGAGAAGCATGGCTCAAATTAGATGTTAGTTGTAACTAAGATTTCAACTGTTGTGTAGAATGGCTTTAAAAACAAGTAGACCATTTGATTACACTTATTTATAAAATTTGTATTTTAAAAAAATGTATACTTTGCTTATATATATTACTTAAGCTCAGGAGAGGTGTGCTGCTGGACCTTGTACTAATGAGCAAAGAAGGTGAGGTTGAGGATGTGAAACCTGGGGACAGCCTTGGCTGCAGTCACCACAAGATGGTGGAATTCAGGTTTATGAGAGGAAGAAACAGGGCAGTAAGCAGGGTTGCAACCCTGGACCTCAGGAGAGCTAGCTAACTTTCATCTCTTCAAAGACCTACTTGGAAGAATCCTGTGGATTAGAACTCTAGAAGTTTGAGGGGCCCAAGACAGCTGTTTAGTATTCACGCACTACTTCCTCCATGATCAAGATTTGTGCATTCCTGTGAATAAAATATCAAGTAGAGGACATGAGACCTGCATGGATGAGCAAGGAACTTCTGGGAAAAACTCGAAGTGAAGAAGGAAGCTCGCAGTATGTGAGAAAAGGGACTGGCTACTTGGGAGGATCTCTCCTTCTCTGGAGACCTCCAAAACTCACCTGGACGTGTTCCTGTGCATCTTGATCTAGATGAACCTGCTTTAGCAGAGGGGTTGGACTAAATGATTCCCAGAGGTCCCTTCCAACCCCTACCATTCTGTAGTTGATGAACTTAGAAATATTTTTGGTTATTTGGTTGGTTTTTTTTTACATCAGAGGCATGTAATATTGGCAGCCACAGCCTTGAGACTGAGCACATTAACCTTTTGGTTAAGTGTCTGGATTCTAAGAACTGTGCCACAATGCCCAGTTCTGACTTTCTTCAGCTATTGAACTGGCTGGTTTTCATCTCTTTAAGGAAAAGGTGGTGTAGCTAGCAGTATGATGCTATGCCTTTTCAAAGGCTTCTACAAATAACTACAGGATTCTGTTTCTGAAAATACAGTAGTAAGTGTCCAGGACCACTGCAAACAATGGCAACTGAGAGGTGTTTAAAACTGTGAAGATTTTGAGAAGATGCTTTTTAAAACAAATATTGCTTAGGAAGTTTATAAACACCTTCTCAGCATGATAGGGTTGAGCCATCTTCAGGTAGAAGGCAGGAGGCATCTGGCAGAAGGAAGCTTTAATGTAGGCTCAAAGGAGTGATGCATGATTCCAGGAGGAATCTTGGGAATGTACTACTTCTTTGAGGACAATATGTATGACTGTGCTCAGAGCTGCAACTAGATGTATTCTCTGACTGTTGATTTGTACTGTTTCAAGAAAGCAAGACATCCTTTTTTTCTTCTTTGGTGTAAGGATGTCCAGCCTGATTTGCAGACAGTGGAATGAGTTCCCATCAATGTTTTAGCAACCTTTTTTTTTTTTTTTCCTCTCGTTGCATCAATTCTGCATGTGCAGTGTGTGTTATGAGATAGAAATATTTGTATTGCCAGTTTCCCAGAATAGATGCTATGATAGTTGCAGGTGGATTCTTCTCTGCATTTGTGTAGTGTCTGAAGGCGAGAGAGGATATTCTTTATGCATCATTTTTATATGTCTGAAGATTACATGACTGGGCCATCTGCAGTCGGGCTAGTAGGGGTAAGGTAGATGTCTGTGCATATGCAAAAAAAATTAACCTTAAAATTAAAATTGCGAAGTATCTTTTTGAATGTGACTTCTCCCTTATGCAAGCATACTTTGCTACTTCTCTGGATTTTCCCCAACACAGATAAGACCATTTAGTTTCAACATTATCATTCTGATGCTCTGCTTTATCTTTCACTACTACCCATTTCTCCATCCTCATATCTCTCTTCTTTCAAATGACTTCTCCATAACCTGCATGGCTTCTCACATTATGCCATCTGGTTTGTATTTTTGACTTTGAATCTAGACTGCACTGTCTTTTTTACTTTTTACAGTCTGAATTGTGCTCCTTCTTTTACAAAATGCTGCCTTCCCCCTCCATCAGCATCTTACCAAATAGTAAGTTGCCCATTCTGTGGAACAAGACTCGTGTATTTTCCTGTTTGCTTGAAATAGTTGTACAAAAGTGCGTGGAGACGTAGTATTGTGTTAATATTTGTTAATGAAAGTAAAAAGCTTTTTCTTCGGAAGGGTTATAACATTTGAAAAGTTGAAGGTTTCTCTGTTGGTATCTTTGAATGTCACTTCATTAATATTTATATATTCAAGTCCTGACATCTGTCACTTGGGATGTTTAAGAATAATGTGTCAAATAAATGAGAAAATTAACTACTTTTAGATTTAGCTAGTATGGAGTTTGCAAAAATATCTGACGCTGTGCAGTCTTGCACAGAGTTGTGTTTCCAGATGTCTTTGTTCCTTGCCAGTTGTAGTTTCTGTAGTGTGATTAAGTTTCTGGTGGATGTCCATGCTCCAGAGGAAAGCTGGTAGTTGTTTATATATATTTATTATTATTTATGAGATGGTTTTTTATTTGGTTCAAACTTAAATTTCATATTTTCTTATTTTGTGCCATTAGCAAATTCATAATTACTTAATTTCAACAAGAACAGAATATTACCAAACTTCAGTTTTTGATTTAAGTCATATGAGAAGTGAAAGCTTTTCACATGTATTAAATACTATTCAAGTGGTCTTTTTGGTTTATATTTTCTTTCTCTTTCAGTAGCATAATACTTTATATAATCTTTCAAAATGAAATTCTGGACTTACTGACACCAGTATATTATGCAAAATATTTGACACATTTGTGTGACTTCCTGTTCCAGTCTGGCCTGTGATTCACTTTTTAAACCCACTAGTCTGTCAGTTGCAGTACCTGTACCAGTCAATGCCCAACAGTATGACACTGAAAGATTTAAATGCAACATCTTTGACTGCATCTTCTGTTCAGGAAAGTTTCTTGCCATAGATTTTGCATGTTTGTTTGTTTTTGCTGGGTTTTCATTTTGTTGTTTTTCTTTAACTTTTGCAATGTGTTGTGGAGTAATTTCTGTTCCTAAATATTTTAGTGAGCTTTTGGAAGTGATTAACTAAATAATGTGCATGTACACATAGAGCATAGTGGAAATGTTACAGTATCACAGTTAGTCTCTTGTTTTTATGAAGATGCAGCTATCAGAAAAGAGAAAAATGAGAACTGCTTCAGTGTAACAGCAGCACAACTACTTTAGATTATTACTCAATTTTTTAAATATGATATGAGAGCATGGAGTAATTTTTAAGTCTGAAATGTATTATTCTACACTGGGTAGGTGGGTGCTGAAATGTAAACTTTCAAGACTGAAAGTTTCCAGGAGTATGTTACTAAAAATAACTCCTCTGATAGTCATTCAAGGGAAAACATTAATCTGCCCCTAGGAACTGAATACTATTATTAGTGACACTACTAATATTTCACTGAATGATCTTTTGATGGAACACTATAAATAAGTAAATGAAAGAATTATCTATTCCAGACAAGTATTTTGTCTGTATAAATATAGTTCTAGTAAATATGAACATGCTGTCATAACCAGCATGCATTCTGCTAATGTTGAAAATGCTGTGGTGTGCCCACTGTCTGTGCCTAGACTACTCTATGTAAGCAAACTCCTCAATTATCTAGCCTTTCCTAATAAAGGTATATAGAGTTGGTGGTTCTGAGCAGAATTGCTTGTTTTCTCTGCTTTTATTTATTAGGAAGCAAGAAGAGAAACCAATTTTCAGAGGTCTTTAAACATTTTGGGTTTTAGTCAAATCCACTGTAGACAGATAAGTGAAAGGAGGAGGGTCATCTGCAGAATCTTCACGACTGTGACAAGCATGCCTTCTACACCCCAGCGGTGGTCTCAAACTCTTTGAATCCATAAGCAGTTTTTTGTGACCCAATCTCAAAAGAAGAGATAGAGAGAATATTGTCCCAATTAAGGTTTTGCCAGAGCTGATGTTCCCCAACACACAGTGAAGGTTTCACAACCACCAGTGAAAAGCAAAAATCTGTGGTTCATAGATCTTAAAGATAATATTCTGAAAATTTCTTTTAGGTTATCTTGAGGGGCGTTTTCCATGTGATGTTTTTTCCCCCCCCCCCTTATTTTCTTCAGACAGTCATAAAACTTGGGGGTGGGGAGGGAAGACATTTAGTATTGAACTTTGAAAATGTGATGTTGGGGAGGACCACCATCATATTTTTTTTTTAGGATTTCTCAGGGCAGAGGGGGAGGCCTAAAGCCTCATTAGGAGAATATTCAGTGTTTAAAAGCTTGGATATTCAGATGATAGATTGAAAGTGCTAGCTATCTATCTATTTATCTAAGTACTTTCCTCACAGAATGGATTTTTATGAATGTCTCTCTTTTTACCTTCATCATATGTGATATTTCCTCCAGACTGTGTTTTATCCAAGAATTACAATATAGTTGTTTGTCTGAATTGATTTTTTGTTAGTCTTTTGGGGACCAATGTGTCATTGAATACCAGTGCAAGAGAGATTCAAAAAATATGAAGGTCTCCAATTCATCTAACCCAGGTGTTTCAACAGGAGTCCATTTGGAATTTCACTTCATTATATTGTTGCATGGATGATGAGATTAAATTAATGCTTGTAATGAAGCTCATTCTCTCATAATTTGAAGGTAGTATAGAGTTTCTTATTTGATTTTGGCAGTATGAATGTTACGTTTAATTACTTAAGGGCTGAAGAAGATTTTGTACAAACATGAGTAGGTAAAAAATATTAAAATTGCTGTAACATCCAAGATCTGCACAACAAGGGAAATTAATTTCTGAAATAATGGTAAATATCTCATGCTATCTAGAAATGATTTACATCGATTACATTTGTAATAGCAGGTTGTTGCATGGTCATCATTGTTCACAATGGTAGCTAAGTTAAATTAAGATCTGTTACAAATCCAGAAAGAGTTGATTATTTGACTTGTATAAATTGGCATTAATCCACTTTGACAGAAATATGTTAAAGTGGAACTGTTGAAATTGTCTCAATGTGTTCCATATCCAGCTCATCAGCTTTAAATAGGATCTTTTTATAGTGTTGTTAGATCATTTAAAAACTTGTTCAGCCCTCTACACCAAATTAAACTTCTTACCTTTGATGTATGAAATAAACTACTTGCTTTAACTTGCTTTTAAAGTATTTAATGTCATACTTAATTCAAAATACAAACAAACCAAAATAGGAGGCATCTTTTGACACTGTCTGCTGCAACTTTTAGATATGTCTTCACTTCTGATTCACCTGAATTTAGTGAAGCCTTCTATGAGAGAGAATTGCTAAGATGTCTGAAAAAGAAAGATCAAGAAAACTTTAATGACATGTGGGGCATAAGTTTCAAAGCAGTCATCATCAGCATAACTACTTTGGGGTGTAAATGCACTTCTAGCTTAATAAACAAGTGTGATGTAGACTTTCATTATAGTTATAGAACATTAATTTATTTGTTGGAATTGTGATCTTGAAATCTTTTACATAGTAAAGTTGTCCAATAAGCACAGAATGTAGGAAATGCAAACTTGAATTAATTCACAGATAAAATTAGTATTCATTGCAGTTCAGTGATTGGTCTCTGTTTTATTTCACTAATGAAAATTTTGGATAATTTCAGCTTTGTTCTCTGCCTCCCCCATATTAGTTCCGTTGTCTTCATTTGCATCATTTGTAGCAGCTGGCTTGTCAATTGGTAGGTTGGACCTTTAGTCAAACAGCAAATTAATTGCAGGAAAGGAAATCCCAGCAGTACTTCAATGCTTAGAGACTTTCACAGTTATCAAGAGGAGAATGTTGCTGATCCTTGTCAGAAATGAGAAGTGGAGTGTGTTGAAGGGGGCAGCCCATGCTTCACAGGTACCATTAGTTATCTCTAGAACTAAGTGTTGGTTAGTTACCTGTACCTTCCCTTTCTTGGCCCCTTCCCTCATTTGTTGTGAAGTTAAATTAGGAAAAAATAGCAATTAATAAAAAAAAATAATAGTAGTGAGAGGTGTATTTATGTTAAATGATGCATAGCCTTAATGTATCTCAAGTGCAAAAGCAATCTCTGGAGTTTATTGGAAGGCTGGTTCGCATCCTAAATGTTAGTTCCTTTTCCCTATAGCACATCTTACAAAACCAAAAATGGCCATTGTTTATGAACTTTTTTTTTCTCAAAAGATAAATCAAGGGACCTTTTAAAATGAAGTAACACATACAAAAAGCTCCTAAGTATGTTGTCCAGAGGTACCCATAGAAACACGTTTAAAGTGTTCAGACCCCTAGCATGCTTTTCAGACATGAGCAAGTAAATTAGGCTTCTATCAAATTACTGACCTATGTTAAATTCCTTTTTTCTTAATGACCATTAGTAATGGCTAGAAAAATAACATTGCTTTTGTATTTTGCTTCACTTCTATTCTTACAAAATGACCCACAAAACAACAAAAGGCAACACTGAAACAGTTGTGGTGGGGTGTGGTGAGTGGAGGTGGGGGAGTTGGTGTATTGTATAAGCATGGAGGAGATAGGCTTATGGTGAAGTACTTTATTGAAATGATGGGCTAGTTTAGTATAATTAATTTGCTATCTTCTATTGCCTATTTCCCCTGTTTTTAAGTTTTTCTTGGACCAATACGTACAATTTCCTTGGCTATCTTTTCTAGATACATATCACCTGATTTTTTGATGGTTTTTGCTATCTTCAACTGAGCTATCTCATGTAGTCTATCTTTTTGATAGTGTTCAGATCAAAAAAGCAGTTAATACCTTCCTCGGCTCTTAAAAGAATATAGAAATTGGTTGGATATAGGGTCTGTTTTGTGGAAGTATCTTTCCTCATTTTCTGTACCACATTGTTAACGCAGTTTAAGAGCTTATTCCAACATTATTCCGAGGTCATTTTCAAAGTCTTGCTGTGATTCTGATTCTTTCATATTTGTCTCTGGTTTTGTGCTGAATATGAAATATAGTGGTTTAGCTTTAGAACAGGAAATTTAATTTACAACTTCTTAGTTTGTTTACAAAACTGCTACCACTATGAAGGATTCTCGTACGTATTTAGGCAGCCTTTCTCTTCTGTTCTCTATTCATTTCTTTGTTCCTGTGAAGCATGGAAATACACAAAAATCACTTCGAAAATCTAAATTCATAGCTGTCACTGCTGACCGTATCCTTCAAGCCTTCCAGACAGCGCAGGCTGTGCGAGACAGCAGATGGTGTCTGTACATGCAGGGTATCTCTCCAGGAAACAGTACTTGCCTTCTCCCAGTGTCCCTGCCCTTCCTCTGCGCACAAATCTCCAGTTTATTAACAAAACTTGAGTAACTGCTTGGAGAAATGTAAGATACATTTTTTCTTTTCTTTTTTTTTTTTAATAGAAACGCTCTTAAATTTGATCATATTACTTCCCATATTGTATTTCCAGGTATGCCATTTATTGCCTTTATTTTATGGTAAGTGGGTGTAATGTGTAATCTCTGATTTTTTTTGTGATGAATCAACTACCATAGGCTTTGAAATCTGTGTTTATTTTTCAAGGAACTTAGTGCATTTTTGTCCTGTGTAAAATGTGTAGTCCAAAACAACTGAAAGTCTGCTAGGCAGCAGGTTACAGCACAAGTTAGTACAATTAAGTCCATTTGAATTTGTCTCAAACTGTAATAATGACAGTATATAAACCAAGAAAACTATGCATACACGGAAGTCATTCAAAATACAGAGCCCCAAATGGGGTGTTGCTGTATATCTTTAACACTGACAGCTGAAATTTGCTTTGTAGATTCTGCACAACAAAAGCTAAGCTTTTTCTTGATAAAATTACAACCTTTCTTCCTTCTTATTAAATGGAGTGTGATGTAAGTCTGAATAAACCTATTCCTTGTTTTAAAGTGAAGTCTATTCAGTAATTGTGTGGGATAGATAATCAGAATGAAGCTGGGAAACATGAGAGGCATTACTGCTGTATAAAACCAGATGGAAGTACAATGCCTTTTACATACACAAAAGGGATGTGAGCTGCTGGGCATACAGAGGAACTCAGTGCTCAGGCATCCTTCATTCCAGCCTGAAATGTGTTTCTGGTGCTTATAAGACAGAGTGTTATGTTTTGAAAAGTAGGTGTCCTTGCAAGGTTACTGAATTGAAGCATAGTGTTAGATCCTCAAGTTATCACACCCCTTAAGTCACTTGTTTTCAGTATCAAATACGGAATGCATCATCGTTAATCATTGTGCTTTACTCTCCAGCTGGTCTCCTGATTGTTTGAAGCTTAAATGGTAAAATGAGAGTTTTCTGTGTCTGTGATTATGTGAATGGTAGCACTGATTTCTGTTAAGAGCTCCAAAACAATGGTTTTCTACTGTTAAAGTGATGTTTTTGGGTTCCATAGTGACTCTAAAATTTGTATCTCAGTTAACCGAATTTATATTTCCCTTCTTAAGTGATGGGAATGATATTTTTTTTTAAGTATAGTGTGATAGCATAGAGGTTATAATTCATTCACCATTATTATACTTCCCCTGGAGTCCACAACTATTCTACTGTGGGAGTTTTATTGGCCAAACAACATTGTTAAAAAGTTTGAAAGTTCTGAGACACATTTTAATAATGACCAATTTATATATGGAGAATTATTCTTTGGAATTTAAAACTTGTCAAAAGGAAATACACTTGAATGTATCTTACCTCTCCAGTTTTAGTGTATTTTTACATGATTTCTCAGTTCCTTAATATTTTTAAATGCAGGTAATGAATTTGGACATCCAGAATGGCTTGACTTCCCCAGAAGAGGGAATAATGAGAGCTACCACTATGCCAGAAGACAGTTTAATCTTACTGAGGATCATCTTCTTCGCTATAGATTCCTAAATGCATTTGATAGAGATATGAATAAACTGGAGGAAAGATTTGGCTGGCTTGCATCTCCCCCAGTAAGTTGTATATACTAAATAAGATTTTAGTCACCAGTTGAGTACATGTTCAGAATAACAACACTACCAAATTTGCATCAAGAAATTTTAAGCAGCACTTTATTATGCACTGTGTAATGGCCTGCTATATATTTCAAGTTGTCAAAACATGTCACTGAAATATCTTCCACAGATAATAGAAATTCTGAACATTCTCCTTTTAGCTTCATAGCAAACTCTGTTCCTATTATTTTTGCTATTTTTGTTTAGTAACTGCAGATTGGATAAAGCAGACAGTAAAAACGTCTGTAATCCAATCCAGGGATTGCTTTGGGAAAGTGTAAATTGTCAGAACAATTTACTTCATATAAATAATTACCCTGTTTACTGAGAAAACACTTTCAGTAGAGTAGATTGTACGTTATAGTCTCCCAGTCTTCAACCTGTCACTTTTGGTTTTGCCTTTTTTACCAAATATTACACTGTGCTTTTTATCAAAGCAATTCAATTATTGTAATTTCTCAGTGTTTAATTATTTCAAACTAACCATAATCCATTTTAAAGATTTTTTTTTAATGGATGTCTAGTTATTAATGACTTTAGCAAATAGAACAAAAGTGGTATGTGCAGCAGTTTAATGTGGTTTAGCAAAGCTACTTCTTACACAGAATTACATATGCAGACCCTCATGACAAGTGTATTGAAGATATGACTTGATAAAAGGCATGAATTTTCTGCTAAAGCAAAGTGTTATGAAAATACCATGTTACCTGTCTTTGACAGAGACTTTTTCAAGTAATTTTAGGGGTGTATATATATACATATATATAGAGAGAGAGAGAGGGAGAGATGCACCTAAACATGTTTCTACCTCTTTGATCTTACATTGTTGTATAGAAAATAAGCTATGATTTAGTAATCAAAAAATTATGTCATTACACAGGTAAACATCTTCAGGTTGCATGTTAATACCCTTATACATGTTGCTTGTATATTTGACTGTTTTACTTGTAATGATCTATAGAAGCAGTGGGGGGGTTATCTTTTTTTGTTAATTGGAATGTTAATTTAATTGGAAATTAAATATTTTATAGTATTAGACTTATTTCTTTTTCTTTCCTAGGCCTATGTGAGTGAAAAGCATGAATCTAATAAGGTCATAGCATTTGAGAGAGCAGGTCTTATTTTTATTTTCAACTTCCATCCATTTCAAAGTTACGTAAACTACAGAGTGGGAATTGAAACTCCAGGAAAATATCCTTTTGTTTACTGATTTGCTTGTACAGAAAAGCTCTAGAATTTGAAAATTAATTTTATTTCCATTTTTTAATACAAATGCAAACTGTACCTAAAACAAAAGAAACCACTTACTTGTCAGCAGCATAATCTTTTTTTATTCTTAGTGTACAGCAAAAAATAAAAATTAGAAATTTGCCGCCTTCTTGAGAGATCATTTTGCAGAAACCAAACTTAAAAATCACAATTTAAAGAGTACATGTTAAAGTTTCCTTGTGATGCCTTGTTTCTTGGAATTCTGTTGAGGCATGAAAAAGCATGTAACTTCTATTTTTTAAAATCCAGAAAGTGATCACAGTAAGATGATGTGCATGTAGTCACAGCGGAAAATGGATTAGCTTACACCTTCATCAGGAAGGTTGTACAGTTCCTGTTTTATAAGTGGGTGGACTGAGAATGTGCTCTTGGCTCAGCTGACCAGTAAATTATTATTCTTGAGTAATTGGTTTGTTTTGCATTTATGTTCAAATTCTTAACATTGAGGGAGATTTGAAAAATTAATGCTAACTTGCCAGAGGAATTTAATTTATCCAGAGTGGGTTTGTTTCAAGTTCTTTGACAAACACAATGTAATGAATTTTGCTGTGTCAGTTTAAAATAGTACAGTTCCAGTTTCGGCCTACTCTGTTTATCAGCAATTCAGTGAAACTACTGCTGTATTTCAGTTGCTTTAGTTCAGTTTATCACTCTAATTCCTGAGCACTGCTGAGTTGTCCCACAGGATCTCAGGAATTTAGCAGGATTCTGGTTTACAAGCACTGAATCAAACCCACCTTCTTCAGTGCTTTCTTCTGCTGCCTGTGTGCTGCTACTGCAACTCAGGGCAAAGGAAGAAAGGGAGAGTATATTGGAGTAATAAAATCTTAATCTGGGGTTGTGAGATGCACCAATACTTGACTGTCTTAGGCTCCAGGTATTCACCTGTTTAAGGTGATGCTACTGTGCTACGTTTGTCTTTCTATGAAATTTCTCCGAGTTCTGCAGAAGGAAAAGGTGTAAATTCAGTATTAAGGACTACAACATGTTAAGAGAATTAGCATGACTTTTATCTTTTATTGCTCTAATACAGATATAATTAAATCAAATCCACATTTTGTTGCTCACGTTCTGCCTTTCTTTTTCAAAGATGCTAGAGGTTCAATTATCAGAAATACTATATGTTTTAAATCTCACTGTTAACTTCTGTATCACTTATTTTCTATCTTTCTCATAGCACATCTTCATCAGGATTGAATTTAATTATGATTATATATAAGACTGTGTTTCTAACTTCATTTTCTGGTTTGTGCTAAATTAGTTGAATATTTAAGTGTTGATTTTTCTGGGTGTTAATGCCCTGCATACATTGTTACAAAATTTATAATCCTTGGCCCTTATTGTTAAAAGAGGATGTTAGAGTTAAAAGGGGTCAGGATTCTGAATCTGCATGGGCTTTCTTTATGGAAATATTTTGACTGATTTGTTGACTATTTTAATACAAGCATCCTTTTGGTTTTTCATCAGTTCTCTAAATTTTTTAGTCATATTAGAAACATTTCATGTATCTGCTTTACACCACCAGAATTTCCTTTCTCCTTATAAACTGTTTATACAGAATCTTCAACACATTGTCCTGTTTAAGCTGATGCTGCTCAATAATACCTCCTCTGAAGCAAATTGTGAATTGTACTTTTCACTAGTTTTACTACGCAAATCAAGGCCCATCTGGATTTCATAAATTGATCTGTTGCTAGTTCACTCTGGGCATTGAAACATCTCTCCACTGTATATTAGCTATAAATAATAATTTCTATTTTTTTCCTTTTTTTCTTTCTTTCTTTCTCTCTTTTTTTCTTTTCTGTAAGCAGAAATTCACTGGAAAATGTTTGTTATTCACTTACTACAGGATGATCAAGGTTTATTTACGCCTGTTGTTTACTTTGGTTCACCAGAAAACATACTGAAACTTAACTACAGCTTGAGTGTGTTCAAAACAAGTATGATACAAACAAGGTAAACAGGTGATGTTTCAGACCTAAAGTTTTTCTAGCCAGTAGAACTGACAATTACCAACAGTGTATTTGCTTTTGTTAAGGCGTTCTGTCTGACTCACCTGTCCTTCCCTAAGCAGACAGTTGATTTTGTGATTCTTTGTCCTCAGTATGTGGTGACCTCTGCTGCCTTTCATGCAAGCAGACGGCTCTAAATACTGCAGGTGCTGTGCTTCTCTGTGAAACATAATGCACCTTCACCTCTGCTGAGAACTTTGTTCATTCAGTTAAGGAAGCATCTGTCCCATTTTACAGTAATGTACTGTTTGTACCACTGAGAGGAAGTAATTCTCATAATTTAATGTTCTCACTTTGAATCGCAAATGTAGAATCTTCCTATAAATCACCTTTTCAACAAATTTCTTCCAGTCAATTTTATTATGTTCAATGCATGAACCACAGGAAGTTCTTAAAAACCTTCTGGGAGGGAACTGTTGCCAAGTGGCTCTCAGCCTGATTTAACCTTGGATTTTTAAGTCTGAAGGTAGGATTCTTCTCTTCCTTCCAGAATCCCAGATTCCAAAGATGCAAATCATTCTGAATAACACACATACTTAGGCAGACACGTTGCAAAAGATTGTGCAACTTATGGTTCACAGAGCTGACCTGAAACAATCTTCAGTTTTCAAAAGCTGCAGTGTTTTGCATGCTTGTCCCTTCAGGTCAACACAGCAGTGTTTCTCTTACCAGGAGAATAAAAAAACTCCCCTCAGTTGAAGGGGAGTAGGGGGGGAAGTCTCAAGACACTTGTCTAGAATTGTGCATGTTTGTTTTAAAAAATAATTTAGCTGCCCTAAATTTGTAGGTTTAGCTTATAAAAGCGGATCGAATGTATCTTCATCAGACATTCCTGAAAAAAAAAATTAGCAACTTTTTAAGTTGAGATTTTAAAAAAACCTCAAACTTGTCATATAAGTAGGAAAAATAGTCATGTGTAACATAACTCTTCTGAAGAGTTTCTCCACTTTAAAAGGTCTCCCTTGGTCTCCTTGGAACTAACTCATGAAACAGAAGTACTGTTGTACTTCTTTTGTTTGTGGTTTGTTGTGGGTTTTTTGTGGTTTTGTTTGTTTGGGTTTTTTTGTTGAGTTTTTCTTTGTTTGTTTGTTTTTTAGAATTTGGTGAATTTTTAACTTGAACCTCTGAGGCCGTTCCTGAATATGCCCAAAGAGCAAATTGCCATATCATTTAAATTTCTTTTAATAAAAAGTTTATCTCGGTGATCTTGGGAACTGTGGGAAATGTGGTGATCCTTTCACTACCTAGGTTTAACTTTGTTTAATGGGTTGAATTAGTCAAATCAGTGCATGTAACACTTGTCATTAAATTTGCCTTTAAGTGGATGCCTTTGACTTATATAAATACTACAATATACTGATCACTAACCTGTTGCCATAGATACCTGTCAATGTATCTGCAAAGCTACGTTAAAAGATAATCTTTGACCTACATTTTTGTAGGCTGTCCTCTGCTCTGATCTTATTGAAAATGTTATTCTTCTTTCAGCTGTTCTTTATTTGTAGGCTGTTGGCATAGCAAACCTTATTGTACTTATTTTAAGAGAAGTGGTCATCAGACATTATGGTTCTTCTGGTCCCATTTGGTTTGGAAACTCTTTTTCTGAACAGTCAGACAGTCAATAGCTATATGAAGAGTCACAGCCATCTTGGAATCAGTTTTTTCTACCCTTTTTTACTACAGACTTTTCCTTGACAGGGAGTTGCTCCAATCTCCATCTCATTCTCCTACGATGATGAACCCTAGTGTGAGACATTCAAGGACTGAGACCTTAATTTTATGTGTGAGCATGTAAGTCCATAATGTTGCTGAGCAATACAAATTGTTACTACCTTATCTCTCTTTGTATCTTGATCTTTCATGTTGTCATATACTGATAAAGTGCAAACTGAAAAAGAATGTAATGGGAAAAAAAGTGGCTACATTCTTACAAATATTGCCATTTTTACATAGCATAACATATCAAAGCATTGTTATGCTAGAGTGAATGAAAACCAGAGCTGTACCTTATTGATGGCATGAATTTAGGGTGCATAATGACATCTGAAGTTAGAGTTGTCCATAAGCGAATAGCTAGGTGACACCCGAGGTATCACAAATACTGCCATAGAAATTCTGCAGAAACACACTTTAAAAAAAATTCTCCAGATGTTAATTCAGGCTCTCTTGATATTTGCAACCTGCACCTACAGCTTCTAATGAAGAAATAGGTCACTTGGATGAGTCACTGGCTTGCAGTTGCTGAAGGCAAAGACACTGCTTTGCAAGCTGCTTTGAAGTGCACTTATGTAACTGTCCCTGCCTGTTAGAATTCAGGGGGCATCTGGCACGTGGAAACAAAGGACTTAATGTAGGATCAGCCAAAAGCCAAATTCTATCAAGGTATTTGATATGCTAAGGTTAATAGGTGTGAATAAAAAATATACCATACTAATGTGGGAATGCATCTTCAATCTGCATAGGAAAAGACAGAGGTTTCCAGCACGGAGTCTGTAATTCTTAGAGCAGCATAAACTATTGCCCAATTTCTGTTTCATTATGTGGGGAAAAAAAAAAAGGAAAACATTTCCATGCTCATGCTGGAATTTTACTTCATAAGTTATGCTCTTTCAGAAGCCTTTTCATGAGAAGCAGGCAGCTTGAGCTAACAAATTATTTCTGCCTAATTTGTTTCAGTTTTGAGATAGATGAATAATCAGCATCTAGGTCAGCTGTCTCTAGTTCTCTGTAGATAAAATTTTGAACAGTAACAAGGAAACTGTTCATAAGCTTTTTTTTTTTAGTACTGACTAGAACTTTCTGTAGAGTGCTGGTTGATTCCAAGGACTCTCTGCAGTAAAATTTCAATATGGAAACCTTCTTTCCTCTATCCAAAAGGAACATGGCTGAAAGGAGGGAGAAGGAACAAGAAAGGGACTTAAAGGTTTGAGAACTAATTCCTTGCCCTTCCATAAGATCCCATGCCAATTTTAGTTAAGCAATTTGTCTGCATCATTGGAAGTGTCATTAAAATTAAGCTTTATGTATATATCCCTCCTATTTTTAACAAAGCTTGTTATGTTGGCACAGAAGTAAATCAACATTATGGTCATAGATTTACATATCTCTAAATTTACATTGGTCTAAGCAAGTAGTATCCATATTTGGTTGAAGCAAAAAGCTACAGTACCCCCTTCCTCCTCAGTACTGTGCCACGGGTGCTAAAAAGAAAAATTTATCCAAATACTCTTTATTTTGCTTTCTCTCAATTATATGTTGAGCCCTTAGTCCTCTTCAAAATTGAGGAGAGTGTGTAGAGGAACAGAGGTGTACCCTTCATCTTGAAATTAACTGCTGTGTTTTTCAGTGAAATTCAAGAATTATTAAAAATGAAAGGGCCTAATCTCTTCAGGCTCTTTACAGTCCCTCTTGCGTCTGTACTTTCCTTCATCTTCCCTGTGCTTACGCTGCATTTAATGATTGAGTTCTTGTTTTTCTTAATATGTCTTAACGGCATATATTTTGTCTCTTTAGCTCTGTATTATTGTCTTTATATTCTTTTATGCCTAGCTTGAAAATCTAGTTTCCACTTTCTTTAGGCTTCTTTCAAGGATAGGAGGTGAATGAAAAGTTCATTAGTTTGCCATATTGATCTATGGCTATATTTCTTCTTCTGTGTGTATATGAATAATTCATAAATTATGTCCATAGCTTGTTCGTTTACAAAATCAATTTCTTTGAGGAATTGCTGGTCTTTGGTATCCCTTCCCTTTCTTTCAATCCATCTTGAGAATAGCAATTATCAGTTCCACAGCTGTTGATGTGCCTGGTTTTCTTTTTTCTAGTTGTTTGTTTTGTTGGGTTTTTTTTGTCTTCACTTATTGCCAGGATCTCTTATTATACAGGTCATATTTTGGCAATGGAAATTGTTGCCAGGACAGCTTATCTGTTCTTGCTTTCTGTAGGGTGAATATATTCCTTTGGCCCTGGCTCATTACTGCTGCCTTTTGACTTCTCAAACCAGTTTGTGCCTTTGTACATGAAAGTCATGTCATCTTCATTGTCATCCTGGTGACTTCTCCATCTGAGCACTTTTTCCAACAGCTTTTCTACAGACTTTTGAAAAACAGTCAATGAATAACATTATGTACCAGGTATCCTTTTCATTTTGGGAAAATGCAGATCATGCTTCAAGTCTAAAACTGGATTTGGAGTATCTAATGGGGATTATTGCAATCTTGTTAACACTTCCCTAGCTACAGGTCTAATAACGGAGATCTTGCCTTTTTTAAGAGAAACTTGCCTGCAATGCTGATGTCAAGCAAGTGTTGGAACAGATTGTCTGGAGAGGTTATGCAGGTTCCATCTTTGGATGTTGTCAAGAGCTTACCGGATAAAGCCCTGAACAATCTGGTCTGACCCTGTAGCTGATTTTCAGAGGTCCCTTCCAGCTAGAGTCATTGCTCCCATCCCTATGATCTCATCCTATGACTTACGATCTTTATCTTTTCTCCTTCAGAGTGCTTATGATATGATAGCCTCTTTTTCTTCAAAAATCCACTACAGTGAAATTCAAGCTGGAGTGGAGAGTGATTTATTTTTTTTCCACATTTTTACATGGTGTGTCAAATGCCCTAGTTAAATATATCTTGCCTTTTGTACATCTTTTAATACAATTAGATGTAATGAGTCAATTTATTCTTGTCACATGGTTATAATTTCCAGATGGATTCGGCATGAGATCATGATGGTGTTACTGTCACTGCCACTATAACTGCTTCAGGATAGCTGGCTGATCACAAGACTGCTTAAAGGATCAGAAGTGTTCCTATGTCTTCTGTTGTCCATATGCTTCTTTCTAGCTTAAATTCACTTTCTGAAAGTTTCTATATACAGACAGAAATTGAGTTTCAGCACAATTTTTAGTCCCTTTTGGTCTGTACTTTTATTTTTGTTCTATCTGTATTGCTGGAATAATTTCCTCTTGCTTTCAGCCAGGAAATGGTAGCAATGAATAAAAATGAAATCTTTATTAGGTTTTTTTTTTACATACTGAGAAGTGCAGAAAAAAAAAAGGCTGATTTACATATGAGTTTAAAAGAAATTAAATATTTACAAACACAAGTATTCTCTAGTTGTATGCCTGGAAACCACCAGAAAACCAGAAATATGGATGCTTAAATATTTCATTGTACAATAAAATCAAAACTGTAACAGTTCATAATCCTGATTTCAAAACAGATTATAAAAGGATGAAGATGAAACCATCAGGATCACCTACAGTCATTTTGTGTATGTTTGCTTTTCCTTCCAACATGTCCAGTCTTGCCTAGTTGTATATAGGCTTTCTAACTTGGGGTCACCTGTCACAGGTACTCTCTGTAAAAGGGCTGACATATATAATACAGAGGACCCAAAGTACTTATTGTTAATTGAATTATTTGATTTGTGACAGATGTTTGTGAGTAAGACCATACCACACAGAAAAGACTTCTTTATAAGTACTCAGTAAGCCTTGCATCATTTTATAACTGGTCAGTAGAAATTCCTATCTGCTCTTCTGCAAAGCTTTTAATTATGCTGGATGTTCAGCCCTGCAAATAGCACTTGGATTATTTTATCAATAGTAAGGGTTGAGCAGCAAAAAGCAAATTATCCTATTTTATGATCTGAATTTACTTAGTGCTGTTTTATGTATCATTAAACATACATAAGAGTATTAAAAAATTGTTTTGAATTATGTATTTCAAAACAGTGCAAAAACGAAGTAATTTGGTAATTAATCTGGTAGATAATGACAGACTTTCCATTTCCAGCCCTGTCTATAGAAGAGTTTAGGGCTTTGTCTCTCCTCCACTGCAGTGGTTAGGAAGTTTAGGCAGAACATCAAACTGAAAAGAAATTGGGCTTTTATTTAAGTCAGAGTACGGCTTAGTATTTACAGCACTCTGCTCTAAAAACAAAAGAGACTTCACAGCAAAATAAAATAGTTTTATTATGTGCTTAATTAAAATGCACAATTGTTGTTTAATGTTCTTGTGAAAGTAGTCTTTAAAAACCCAGATGCTCGTAAAATTCTGAAATGTGAAAAGCAGCTTTTCTATGAGGTTCAACTTGGAAAATAAATGGGCATGTTTACCAAAGTAGTTATTTTTCACTGAGAAATACTTAAATTGTGCAGATTCTAAAATTCTTTTTGACCCCATTATTCAGGATCTGTTTAACAGTATTTGCACCAAATATGCTATATTGCAAGGTGTGAAGAAACCGTGACACAAACTTTGTATTGCTTGAGAGCACTGCTAGATATACTTCTATAGCATGGATTAAGGAAATAGTTTTAAGATTAGATTAGCCATAATGGCATAGCCAATTGCATTTTCTACAAATAGTTTTAAAGGACATATTAGAGATGCCAGGACTTTCAGCCACATCGATTAAATTATTAAATTTAATGTATAGTGTAGATCACAAAGGCAAAGAGTGAAATGCTTGCAGGAGACATTAACCTGCCATGTTAATAAAATATGCAGCAGAATAATAGCAGTCATTGTTGATGGTTTTGAAGGGGCACTGGAGAGAGTAACTAAAACTTGTGGTTTGTATTTTTCTATGTTGTACATAAGTACAAATGAATGATAATTTGAAGTTGTTTATAAAATAAAGCAAGGAGAAAGTGTGTACAAGTGCACATATAAGGCATTGAGGACTAAAGCTAGCAAAGTATAACTTCTCTAGAGATGAACAACTAACTTGGCAGTCCTGGACCTTTCTCTCATTTTGTTGCAAGTACTTGTGTGGAAGGGATTACTTAACATCAGTCATTTGATGGCTAATTGGCAGCTTTACTTTCTTCCTCATGTGCACCTATTTTTCTTCATCCTTGCCTTCTGTCACCAAAACCTGTGCAATCTTCTAACCCAAAATATTTCAGAGGAAATTTGCAGTTGATTTAGTTTAGGATACTTTTTGTGTTATGTCATGCTTCAGTATTTTTTTGTTGCTAGAGATTAAAATTAGTAAGACTGGCAGTTGGGAAATTTCTAAACTCATCTGATAGAGAGTGGTATAAAAAAAGACTTAAATAAAAGCAATTTTGTCAAATTTCAATCAAAATCCTTAGATTTTTGAGCAGGCCTATTTTCAAGTGGTTGAGCAAGCACAGAAGTGAAACAGAAGTTTAAGAACCACTGACTTGAAAGAGTGTTTCTTCTCTCTTCCCTAATCCTATTAAATACAAGTTTTAGCAAAGATTCTTCTGTGGCATAAAAATAAGAAAGGTTGTGGATTAGAGCACTGTCATGTCCCTCTTTGTATGTTTTGGTTGGTGGGAAGCAGAGGGTTGAGGCTTTCTGGTGTAACTTCCGAGGGGAAAAGGATGTTTTAATTGTCCAAACAAGAAATTCAAAGGTACTGCAATAATTATATAATTAATACATTATGTTGTTGCCCCAAATATAAAGAAATTAACTTTGAAATATGTTTTAGCTTTTTATTTCCCCATCTTTTTTCTTATACTTTTGATTTTCTTCTTTCCGTGTAATTTAAACTTTTTAAGTCTCTTTGATTCCTTTTAATTATCTGTAGAGATATTGCAACTCATTGTTACACTTTGTTAAATAACTCACCCCATTTTAGTAACCGCCTTTAGGATGTTTGTCTATTTAAAGGTCTTCTATTAAATATAAGCTTTCTTTTGTTCCTCTGTGCTGTAATAATTCAAACTCTTTTCTTAAAATCTCTCAAAGGACTTGTGAGGTTTTCTTCTGTAAAATTATATGCTTTTCTCATTAACATTTCATCAGATTCTGTCAGACTGGAAAATATCACTAAACGCCAATTGATTTTGATGGTCACAATTATGTAACTTAAATTCAATTCAGATCCACTAATTTTTTTCAGTAGTACATTTTCAGTCCATTTCATCACATAGAGTGGTATATCTATTGTAATACTATAAACTTATACATGGAAGATTCCAGAAGAGACTGCGAAGTACTGTCTTTAACAGGAGTCATCATGGTAAGATGAAATTTTTCCAGACAAAATGTCATAGAGCTTCTATATGTTCTGTATATTTTTCCACTCAAGTTTTCTTTGATTTTTTTTTTTACTTTTATTTTTGCTTTATATTAAGTATATTAGCATGAATTGTGTTGCAGCAGTTGTTCTAGGGTTGTGTTTTTCTTGCTTTGATTTATTTCCCATTTAACATTCCTTAATAGTCATTTTTAAGTATAAAATCCTTTTGGATTCTGATGCTGCAGAATATGGAGGACATCAAAGACTGGACCACAGTACAGAGTACTTCTCTGAAGAATATCCTCACAATTATCGACCTAATTCAGTTATGGTAAGATGAGGTTTTGGGGTTGTTTTTGAGTTGGTTTGGTTTTGTTTTGGGTTGGGTTTTGTGGTTGTGTGGGGTTTTTTTGTTTTGTTTTTTTGGTTGGGGGTTGTTTTTTTTTGGTGGTGGTGGCTTGTTTTGGTTTGTTGCTGTTTTGTTTTTTTGTTCGTGATTTTGTTGTGTTTTTTTTTTTAATTCTACTTTCATCTGAATAACTTTCAAAATTCTTTAGACAAATATGGAGTCTGTTCATTATTTTTTGAGGTGGTGGGGTTTTAAAATTTATTTTATGAATTTAACCTTTGTATAAATATAGTAGAGATGACAACATTATGAATTCATTATGATCTATAATGTTAACTGATTTTTCTCTCTTGACATTTTATATAAATTTGCATGTACTCTTGCAATATCTGGCACACAGCATTCCTCTCCAACTTGCAGGAAAACTTTCTAATATGCTTTTGAATTGTCTTTTTTAATTTAATAATTTGCATTATTTTCATGTCTGAGAAACTCTTTATCTTTGTGCTTGCTTTGTGATTTAAATCTCTGTAGAAACTGAATCTTGCTTTGCTTTCTTAAAATCATGTGCTGAACTCCATAAACATGAATTAGAGCAAGTCATGCATTTGCCAACCAACTTTCTCATCCTCAGTTTACTGAAAAACTTTGCAAAACTGAACAGTTCTCCTCTGTTCCCATCAATAATTTCCAGTCAAAGCGATATGAATAATGGGTAAAGATTTTCCCACAAATCACATCAGATAAAGTTGGAGGCATATCCTAACTTCTGTTAGCTGAGATGGTGACTAGTAAAAACTCTACATTTCTTAATTACTCTTGAAATCATAATCACTTACCACAACTAACAATTTAAAAACTGGGTTTTTTCCCCTTCTTTATATATGTGTACATATATGCACATCTTTCCCATTCTTTATATATGTATTCACATATGTCCATGTGTGTATATGTTCACACAATAGAATGAGATTCAAAAGGGCTATCAAGACAGAGTTCACTGGACAAGTTGAGAACTCTCACATTGTTGACTCAATTTTCATATCCACAACACATAAGCCGGTGAAGGGGTGTGTATCTCTACACATGGGTATATTTATACACATAAACAGATATAAATGTTACACTCATAATTTTAACAGGCTACAAAAATGGAGTACTTGCACTGATTTGTGTCTTTCATGATGGGATGGAGGCATAAGTTTCTACTGTTAAACCTGCACATCTCTCATGAGATCTAAACTCCTGAGAATTGTCACTTTTTAATATCTCTCTCATTCACTCAGTTTCACCCTAATTTGTTGTATTCTGGGTATTGGCATTTATCTGATTTGCTTGTTTTAAAATAGTTTCATTAGTTGAAAGAATTCTGGTGCTTTCATCGTGCTTTGTATAAAGGATCTTGGGAACACTTTTTCTTTAGTACCTGTATGTGACAATGCCCTAGTGGTTTCTATGTTAGTTTGCATACAAAGAAACTAAGGTTCTAAGATATTGTTACTGAAGGTTATTGCTGTGGTTTATTTCATCTGCTGGCAATGAAACACCACACAGCTGCTCACTCACTGCTCCACACAAACCCATACCCTCCTTCAGGATGGGAGAATTGGGAGAAAAAAGGGGAGATTCCGTGGGTTGAGATAAGGACAGTTTAACAGAACAACACAAAGAGAAGAAAAAATAGTAATAATTATGATACTAATGAAATAATATATAAAGTGAGTGATAAAATCACGAGGCTCTACCTGTAGCTTAGACATGCTTTCCCTGCTCTGGCCATATGCTGAAAACCGCTGCTTCCTCCTTGGACCAGCCCTCCCCCTATATAGTGGGTATAATGTCAGTATGGTATCAAATATCCCATTGCTGGTTCCACTGTTTATCTCCCAGCTGCTTGTGAAAATTAACCCTATTTTATCTGAACCCAGGGCAGTCATGTAACAAATTAACACTTACAGAATTCTTGCTTTGTGTGTCCAATTCAAATACCTTGTTCTGGTGATTGGAAAGTGTCTTTATTAACTACTAACATCACCTTTGCAAGCCAATTAACTGTAGTTTCACATTTAGACTTAGATGATGAGTGCAAATCATTCAGGACGGAAAAAAATGTGACCAAATAGGAAGATGTAGTTTTCTAGGAGCATGTAGAAGATAAGGCATGTGACAAGCAAAGTAGCAAATGCACTTCTGCAGCATAAACTATGGCATGGCAATGGCACTTCGGGGTCAGAAAGAAACCCAGCAACATAGGTTACATTAACTTTCTTTTATGTCCTTCAGCAATCCAATTCACAGACCACCTTCAGCCAACACCCCAGAAGATGCCACAAGCGCCACATAGAGGTAAAATGCTAGTGAAAGGACACCAAGTAAAAGTAATTGGGGAAAAAAAGTCTGGAAAACTTAACTAAATTCAGCAAGATAGAGCTCCAAGTAAGAAAGAACGAAAGTTACAGTAAATACCTCCAGATGCTATTTTACAATATAGTGGTGATGTTTTATTTTAAATAGCAATTTACATCCCAGTTCTTAGGTAGTCAGTCAACCAAAAAGAAATTAATTGTATTCACGCTTTAATCTTAGTTGCAGTTTCCAAAATCCAAGTAGAAGTTTTCCCCTCTAATTTTTTTTCAGGAAAGCTATGATGCCACTCATATTTTTTTCCCACTCTTTAACAATTCTCTTATTCTCTTTATATAATTCATGAGACTTAAGTTATTTCAGAAACTTTAGTTCCTTCACCACCACTAACTTCAAAGAAATATTTTTAATGACAGATGCACCTCCTTTAAGGTGTCTTAAGAAAACATTGTCAGCAAAACATGCCCAGAGGGCTATGAGAAAATGAAATCACATGCAATAATTCTGCTGCTCAAGTCAAGCTTAAATAGCACACAAATGTGTTACAAAAATAGAATATTAGATATGACATGATTTGTTCTAGAAATATCACCTAATAAAAGAAATATTCAAAATGACATTACAAAATAAGAAGGGAAATGTGAAAATCCTGGAGCAAAGAACCCTTCATGAAGAGGAAACTTTGTGAGCACAACTAGGCGTTTCAGTGTAAAATTTTGTTCTGAACAGATGGTGATTTAGGTTTTTTTAGTAATATGGTAGAGAATCAGATTTAAAAATCATCAGACACACCTTGAAAACTCCATAGAAAAATGCTCAAAAAATGTCCTTTGTAATATCACTGACTTAAATTACTATTATATTCTAATTTTTCCATTTCACTGCTTACTCTGTTCTGGATTGTAAACAAGTATATGAAATGTACATAACTTTTCACGTAATCAGACTTTCTAATAACAAGCTGTTAACCACACTGTCATTGTAAAAATACTCTTTCACCACAGTGTTCTTTCTGCTTGTCTTCACTATGGTGTGCTCCTGATAGTCTTTTTTGAAGTATGCTTTATGACAATTGTATGCTTTTTCAATGCTTTTATAAACTTCTAGATTTCCTTATGTCTTGTCTCTGTGCAACATGTTAATGAAGTCCTGCACACACATTTCAAATCCTGGAAAATCTTAGTGCTACTTTACATACAAAATTATTTGTTGATACCTTACTTGTTTGGTGTTGTATGTAAAACTTAGATTGGGTTGGGTTGGGGCGGGGGTGTGCAGGGAAAGAACTAATTTAATAACACTCGTCATTCAAAATTCTTTCTTAGTCTTTTCTAAGGCATCTGACTTAACTGAATTTTACTGTAAAATGGGACTATATATAAATGTGTGTTCTAGTAGCTTTAATATTTTTGTACCATGCTGACAGTTAGTACTTAAATAAAAATGGTGGGTGTTATACTTTGATACTTTGTGCACCACCAGAACGAGTAATAAGCAGGCTAAATGGAATATTGCAGAGTATGCTGTGTCATTGGCAAAGTAGTATGCAGTTTATTGAAAAATACATTTTTTTGACAGATTTCAGCTTTTATAGCTTTACTTTTTCTGTAGCTCTTTTCAATGACTTAAAATAAGAAAAATGTCAAGTTATCATCTTCCTCTATACCTAATACTGGTGGGTTTTTGGGGGGGTTGGGTGTTTTGTTTTTTGGTTGTTTTTTTTTTTTGATTCTCTATTTTTGGTATCCTCTGATATAATCTCTTCACATTAAATGAAACTGAAATTATATAGTTTATTTTAAGAATATCCTTATTGCTGAGTTGGGTTTTTAACCTTGACCTTAATGTATACTATTCAGTGTCAAAGTGCAGCTTCCTACTTCTTTGAGTCTATTGACAAATTAAAATACTCACATAGATTGAAATGATCTAAAAGCTTTTAGTGACCTTAGCTTTGGAAATACTCATTTGAATAACTTTCATTATAAGGATTTGTGTATTGAATTTTAAGGGACTGATGTGGTTTTTGACTGTTTTCTCCCCAGACATGCCCAGATATACATATGTTATGAAAGAATGCTTGTAGTTATAAAATTAACTGTTAACTAGGGGAAGCAGTAACAATACCAGCAATGTCTGTTGTTATTTTTACTTCTTGATGATGAAGACTTATAAATTCATTTGCTCATGTTGCTCATTTGACTTCTTAAAACTACAAGCAAGTGTAATGATTCCAAACTTGCTCTGTTAGTCATTTTCTTATATTCCATCTTCTTTTTTTAGTCTGCTTGTTTGTGTTTGCCAGGTGTTTTTTGTTGTCTTTTTAAAGTACTATTTCTTAATGTGAAAAAAAGAATACAGAAGATAATAGGGGAGAAATTTTGAGTTATAGCCTGTGCACTTATGCTGGTTTGAGCTAAAACAGCCCTAATCCTTGACAGCAGTATATGGACTTCTTTTCCATAGTGAAGCAAGACAGTCTGATAAATTATTTTCTGCATATTCATACTGTACAGCTGTAAATGGAAAAACAAATTGGAAAGCAGAACTTCAAGTTATTTTAAGCATAACTTCTTTGTCATATGCAATATCTAGCAAAAATGAAAAACAAAATGTTTGAGGTTTGATATAACAAATTATAGCTGGAAAGCAAAAGCTTATCATGTATTTTATTCATTGATCATTAATTATAATCTCAGAATAGTGTCAGTGTCTGACAGTTAATAGTGATACAGAGACATGAGATTGTCTAAAGCCCTTGTTTTAATTAAAAGTTGGGGATAATGTTGGCATACTCCTGTGACATTGCCTTCTGCATCTACCAGCTGCGATATGTAGTATCAAATATATTTCTGCAGTGCCTGATCTAGCTCTGAGTTTTGGTAATTCTCCCATCTGTTGCAAAATGACCTTGAAATTATTTTTAGGGGTTGGTATTTTCCAACCCTGAAAGTAAGATGAAGAGTAGTGAATTAACAGTTTTAGCCAATTTCAGTTGTACTTCCACCTGCTGCTGAATCTAGTCTAACTGATCTAAAAGTAGCTGTTGTCATTTGCAGTACTTCTTGCTTGTGGGTTTTTAGATACATTTGGAGTTGCTGTTAATTGTAGTCTTCTCCCAAAATACGTTAAGGTGAGATTTCTGCTTATACCTGGTGGTGTACACTGTTTCCTGTATTTGATATTCCTGTATCCTTCAATTTTCTAATCTCTCATTTCTTGAAGTTATGTGTATATCTACGGGGGGGGAAGAAAAATCTTTAAGGAGAAAGCATTTGTGTGGCTGAAAATTCTGATGTTCCTAGAAAGCAGTAGTAGTACCAGTTGTTTTTTCCCCTGTCTTTGAGCCTGCATGAATGAACTTTGGTCTTGATGGAACACCGTGTATGTTGATTGTAATGTTTTTTTTGGTCTCTGTATTAGAATGGATATAATATTTTAGTGCCAGAAGCCTAGTTTCAGGTAGTGTAGCTGCCTCATATCTTAAATAGACAAGCAGTATAAAAGGGTCAGTAGTGATAACAAAAATCACTTTTGTATATATTTTACTTTCAAACCACATTCCTATCCACTGCCATCCTCTCTGTTAGCACTTCTGCCTGTGAAGTCAACCACAATTATTGCACTTCATTCCTGTTGAATTGTCCATTGAGAATAAAAAGACTGTCAATGATAGTTTGACTAAACATTTGAACATTAACTTTGTCAAAAACTTGTATTTACAGCTGAGTCAACCTAACCCTGTCCCGAACATATCTGATGTTCTCCTTTGCCCATATTCCACTTACACACTGGAAAAGGCCTTATGAGCCTTCATATGTGTGGTTTTAGATGTCTTCATGATTTCCTAAAATAGTGGAGTTCGTATGACGCCTTAGAGGACCTGAGGTAATAACTAAGCATGTGGTTTAGAAAGCAGAGGGCCAGTTCATCAAGATACCTAAAGCCCTGATTAACCTCATAACTGGCTGCTTTCAGCAGGGAGTTTGGACTCCTGAGGCCCTATCCATCATGGATGAACCTGGTGGGGAGGAAAGAGGTGGGAAGGGTATTTAAAATTAACACAGAAAGCTTGAAATGGAAGAGATTCAGAGTATTGTTTGATTTTATTTTTTTTTGACTGTCAAGAAATTGGTAAACTATGAATCTATTCTCATTAGTATTCTGTGCTTTGGGTTTTTGCTTCTGTCTATGTTCATCAAGTAAGCCTCATTAAATGGTGAAGGAGACACGAATGAAATAAAAGTTGTGATTAGAAAGAAGCAGGTTAGAAGAGCAGAGATCAGTAGAACTGAAGCTGGTAACTGGAAATACAGAATTCAGCCACAGAAAAAGGGAAGACAAGAATAAATATGAGACCCTCCTCCTAGGGTATAGAAAAACATAAAAAATATCTCTGATAATGTCTTTTACTGATGAATACCTATATTTCCCGTGATGTTCTAATCAGGACACCTCTATATAGTTTTATTTATATGTACTTGTGTTCTACTTATCTATAGACATATATCATAGGTATTGTACTATATATATAAAAAATAGCTAGAGATAATGAAGAGTGGTGAGAAGGTGATTCTACAGGTATATTAACAGGAAAAACAGCTTAAGAAAAAATGCAAGCCCCCTCACAAAGGAAGGAGTCAAACCTGTGATGGGTGCTACAGACAGTACAGGAGTATTCAATGCCTGTTTTTTACCTCAGACTCCAAGGGCAAAGCCTGTTTTCAGACCTTTTCCTGTGCTAGTACAATATTGCAAAGAAAGTAGCAGTGGCAGAGCAATAGGTTAGAGACATATTAAAAATGCTATGTATAAATGGGATATACCCAGAGGGGGTGTGTGTGTGTATATATATATATATGGGATATAACCCAGAAAGATTACAGAAATGTGATTGCATGGTTGCTGACTATCATCTGTGAAAAATCATAGTGGTCAGGGGAAACTTCTGACGACTGAACAGAGGATGTAGTAAAACTGAAAATAAAGGCTGAGAATATCTGTAGGCCAGTCAGCCTCTCAGTCCCTTGAGAAGTCAAGGACCACCTCATCTTAGAATCCATATGCAAACAAGCGGAGTGAATCAGAAAGCCAACCTGGATGTAGCAAAGGCAAAACATGCATGATCAACTTGATTAATTTCTACAATGAAATGACTCCAGCTGTATGCATGAGGTTGCCACAATCAATGCAGGAAGACTTTCAGCTTTGTCTCATACAGCATTGTTACCTAGAAGCTAAGGAATTTGGGCTGGATAAGATTGTTGGGTGTGTTTTAAAAACTGTCTGGGCTGCTGCAGTATTAGTACTCAGATGCTCAGTGTCTAGCTTTTGACTGATATCAGGGACACTGTCCTAGGAACTGCTGCTGAGGCTGGTACTGTTTGGAGTCTTCAGCAGTGACTGGAATGATGAGACAGAGCATACCCTCAGCAGATTTGTGGATGGCACTGAATTAGACTGAATGGTTGATAAATTGAATGTTAGAGGTCCAATCCAGATGCATCATGATAAATTTGAGGATTTAGCCAACAGAAACTTCATAAAAATTAATGAAGAAAAATTCAGCAGAGGAATCCCATGCATCAGTAAAGATGAGAAGCTGACTTGCTGAGTAGCAGTCCAACTGAAAAGGACAGGGGTTATGCTGGATACTAAGTTGAATGGAATGGAGTTTGTCACAGACATGTATCATAACATCTGAGAAGAGCTATCTTCATTAATGCATTTCAGTGTGTTGGAGTTACCTTAAATATTCTTTATTACAATTTGAACCTAAATAACTAAGAAACAGAAAAGGGGGGGGGGGCAGCATGTCTGTAGTACTTTACCTAGACAAATGCAGAAAGAACTGTGGTTGATATTTTTTGTCAGTATTTAAGGAAAACAGAAATGAGTAATACATGCTTGTTTCAATGTCTGGAGATGTGAGCCTTTTATTGTATGCTGCTGCACATTTATTTCCATAATAAGTATTGTACGTATGTGTTTTGATATGAAACAGAACAATCAATTAAAATATTCAAGCAGAGTTCTTAATCTAAATCAGATAGCAACAGTAATTAAAATATGTCTGTGTTAGTAATTAATTAGCTTTTATCTAAGGATTATCTATATTTTTATATATTTGAATGTGTCTGGACTCAAACCTGAAATAAGATACTTGTATTTCAACTCTACCTGTCAGTAATGGATTCCTGACTTTTTCTAATTGTGCCATTTGTCAAACTGTAGCACATGGTTGGAGCACAGTCTACTCCATGCACCTCAGTACTACACTTGGGAAAAGGATGGATAAAATAAATTTAAATTAATAGGGTTATGTTACTGCAAGAGCAGTAGTTTAGCTGAAGGAAAAGGAGTAATACTGAAGTGGAAAGTCTGAGGAAGTCCTGAGATACGGAGTGTCAAGAGGGAGAAGTAGAGATGAGAAATCTAGTCTGAGGAGGCTGAAAACCATGCTGGGATCACGTGCAACTAATCTTCCAGATTTCACTTTACCTCAGGAAAGACAAGCAATCTTTCCAACCTCTGCAGTCACATTTCCCCACCCTTCTCTTCCTCACACAAATGTTCTATTTTCTGTCTATTTAAATAAATAATATAGCCAGAGCATATACGCAGTATTATCGCTGGAAATACTGTTGGGCTGGGGGGAAGGAGTAATCCTTCATTTTGTAACAAGAATTATCTAATACCTGTGTAATGTTTTTCCTTTTTTAAAAAAAAAAATTACAGCAGTGAAACAAATACTTAATTGATCGAATGTGTTCATAATTATTAAATAGGATTATAAGATTTATTCATGGTTCATGCCCTAATTGTTTTGGTGCTTCTTGCAGTTTTATTTAAGCGTTGGAGATGATGATACATTAGAAAGAAGTTGATAAGTTTAGGAGATAACGCTGTATGTGGCTTCTCTATGATTTAGCAAGAAGCCCACAAGGACAAAAACCACTAAAATGCATGTTTCATTTGCCTAGGTAAGGGAAAAAAGTGACTGAATTAATAATCTGGCAGTTGCATCTCTTCGTGGTAAACAGAAAACATATCTGTAATGAATCTAAATACAATTATTTGCACAATAATTTGCACAAACATTTGCACAATTTCTGAAAATGTGCCTAAAACTGTTTTTAAAATTCTGATTGGCAGTAAAGTAGTAGGAGTGGGATGCTTCCTCAGTGCTCTCAACTTCTCAGCTGATGTAAATTGACTTTAAAGGAACTGGGCTAATTTACTCCTCCTAGGATCTGACATATTATTGACCAGAGTATAATTGAGAATTGCCATGTCCAGTATTAATGTTATGTTTTGTTCCCTTAACTGAAGTAATTTCTTACATGTTCTTAGAAAAATTTCATTTGTTCCTTCTCACTGCTTCCTACAAACCCAGAGTGCTGAATTTCTCAATACACAATTATAAAATCTTTGCTTTTTTTCTGTATGTTCTGAGCTAGTTGACTTCATTAAGTATTTCCCTCTCCTGCACAGATTTGTAGAAGCTATTTATCTCTGAAATCTTAGGGGAAAACACTATGTTTGCTCCCTTTCAAGAAGCATTGGACATAGCTCTGTCTGGTTCAATGAAGATCCGCTCTTCTTTTCCTTTTTCTCCTTTTCCTAAAGCTTTTTGCTTTATTCTGTTCTGAAAACTATGAAAGCTTTTCATGCTATCAGGCTCTAGTTAGCAGATAATGTAGTTGAAATTGCAGAATATTAGATATTCCACAGGGATGAAGGGTAGCCTTAAAGAGGATGTTGTCAGAATGAAGCTGATAACCTTCAATCTTATGTTACCTTTTATAATTGCATTTTTATTGACTTGTTCAGCAAACACATTCATTCACTTGACAACTGATGGAGTATCATATATCAAGGTAATTGGTAGGTAGTATGTATGAGTCTTGTTTTCAGATTGTGACTGTTCTTGGAAGGAACGTCATGTAATATATAGTGTCTCAAGTTCTTCTGTGATCTATGAAGAGTCTTTTGATTGTATGTTTGGATTTTTTTTCTTGGTATCAGGAAAAAAGGGCAATAAATATGCAATAATATAATGGTTAATTTTGAATCTATTTAGTTTTGAGAGTGCTTTGTGTTGCTCAGATACTGAAATTCCATAGGTGCCAAGAGTGAGAAGAATACATTGCTGTGTCATGTGACTGGTATTTGCCTGTATGAAATGACATTCTAGACCTTGGGGCAACTTTAATTCACAGCAGAAGAGTATTGTGAAACTTTGTTATCTATCATTGTCCGGTCTATTAGCCTAGATGTCCTCAAATTTTTGAAGCTGGTCATTGCAAGTCATATAAGGCCCTCTACTGGTAGCCACTTTAAATATATCAAGGTAAACATTTTTCTAAAACCAGAAAAGGGGAGAGATTACGAGTGAAGCTGTCTTTTTAATCTTTCCGGTTATCTTGTGTAATTCAAGTGCTGGGGACTAAGCAGTCAATAATCACTCTTTAAATGTGATTAATATGACCCACAACATCACACAAATAACAGATTTTTAGCAGTTAAAATTTCATCTGTGTTTTTTCACATGCTGTTTCTTTAGAAATGTTATTCTGTGAGGTTGAATTTTTTTTTTCAGCTGTTCTTCTTCTTTTACTAGGTGTACATTCCAAGCAGAGTGGCTATTGTGCTTCAGAATATGGACATCCCAAAATGAAGTTCTCTAACAATTACTGAAGAAGCAAGTCACTGAAGTGCTGATACACTGTACTAGTACTAAGTATAACAAAACTTGCTCTAAGAAAGCTTTCTGAAGCTGAGTATAGTAATATTAGGTGTTTAAAATATAATATTAATATTCACATATAATTGCAGAGCTCTTGACTTGCTAGAACCTCTTTTGAGAAAACTTTGCAGAAGAGGCAGAAAGGAAAATGTTGGTTTTGTAGTTCTAGTAGTACAAAATTACACTTATGATATTGCAAAAAAGCAGGTATTCCCAACAAAATTGTTGTTTACAGAGCTTTGTCAGGATTATCAAGACTCATCCTGCAACAAAGTTTCTAATTTCTTATAATCCTCATTTTGATAGTAAATTCAAATGTTCATTATGTATTAAATCTTCGTACTAAAAGTAAGTAGTTTTGCTTAAATAAACCAGAAGTTTTTGGCTAAAAGGCAGTCTTAACGGTTTGTGGGACCTAATTTGAGGCTCCTTTTCTTCAATGAAGTCCAGTGTGGAATTAAAAATACTTATCCAAATGGATGAGAAGGTCCTCTAAGAGAGTATTGTACTTTGCCATTTTTTATTTAATTAAAATTGCACAAAAATGCTGAACAGCAAAGTGAGCAGGCCGATTGACTGGTGACCTGCTGATACTATTGTTTCTGTTGCTTATTTGCTCCCGATGAAATCCCACTTGCTACGGCTGAAAAAAAAGACACAACTCTTTATTAATATTACTGTTCAGTGAGAAGAGTGGTTTTTTTCTTACTGCAATGCTATCATACTGGAAGATGTACTTAAAATGTAATTCTTCCCATTTCATTTATTTCACTAATATCAGGACCTTGCAATACTGATTTCACTATTTCCAGAAGCTGCCTTTCAGCTTGGAACATGATGCTGTTCTTGCACTTTTATAACTTTTGAAACATTGCTTCTCGTGAAGAAGCAGTCTCAAAATACAGTGATCAAACTGAGGTGTTTTTCAATAAAATCAAGGTAGTTAATTACTGGAGTGCTGCTAAGATTATTCAAGTGAGTTCTTTCATGAGCTACAAACTTTTTTGTAAAGAGTAAGATTTTGTATATTTGAAACTGTATTGCAGAGTATTCTGGAAAAAAAATACCAAATTGAGACATGCTTTATTTTGTTCCACTTATTTAAAAAAACATATTTGAATTGGTTCTGAAATTAATGTCTTTTTTTGTACAAATCTGAATTTTCTACCTTTTAAAGTAGCCAAAGAGGAAGATGTCCGTGACCATTTCCAAGTCATAATTTTACCCAGTTTCTTTTGTGACCATTGTGTAAACTACTGAATAGTTGTGCCAACACTGAAGATCTTTTCACTGTTCTTGGAATGCTTACTTGTGGCTTACTTCTTAAGCAAAATAATGGATGGAATAATGCAGCATGATGGAAAAGTCTTTTGCAGAGTTCACACTGACAGGACTTCATGAACATCCCCAGTCTGCTATGTTCGTGTGACAGGTAATTTTACATTGCAGTTGAGTACCATAATACTGCTATGGATCATGCTTCATTTTCCTCTACACCAGTTTGATCATTGTTTGGTAGCGGGCTAATAAAAGCATTCCCCTTACACTAAGTCTTTAAAGAAAATACACTGAACTATTTTACCAACTGGAACTGATTATCTTTTTTTTTTTCCCAGATTGTTTTCCTTGTAGTGAAATAATGAGCAATTTCTAATACATGTTATATTTACATTGTATTGATCTAATATGTTTTATAGGGTGGTTTGTTGTTTTTTACTGGCAACAGTTCCAGGTTTCAAAATGTAATGCAAGGCAAATGTCTGTGTCACCTTTTTTCAAGAGAAGGAATAAATGTATGATGTGGAGTATAAACTGTAAAATTACATGCAAAATAAACTCTGAGGAAGATAAAACAATTGCATGTATTTCATTACTTGTACAGTAGTCAGCACGGGAGGAGAGTATTAGAATTGCTCTGTCTTAAAATCAAGAACTTGGTCAGAACCTTTCTATAAGATTGGTAAAATATTTGTCCCATGCACATTTTTCTTGTATGTAATGATAAATTAATAAAAGCAGACTACAAGATTTGGAAGACGAAGTTGTAAATATAGGAAGCATAATAATTAGGGCTTTTTTGGCATCTACCATTACATTCTAATGGTCAGTGTGCTCCTGTCTTTTTTGCAAGGCTGGAAAATTTTCCCTTGCAATACCCATGAAAGATGATGTCTTTCTCCTGCTCTTTGTATTTGGATAGATTATGAAGAGGAATTCAGCTACTGCTATTTCACCTTCTGCCTAGTGTCACATTCAGATTACAAGACTTCAGCCGAGATCCCTCCTTACCGTTACACACTGAGGCTTGTAGCTGCTGTCACCATGACTTGCTGAAGCCTCAGACACATGCTGAGAAGCTCCAGCTTTTTTTGCTTGGGTGCATCTCAAATCAGCACTCCAGTATGATAGTTTAGCTCTGTCACAGAAATAAAATTTAGTGGTCCATGGTGATGTATCCCTGGGAACAAAGCTCTCCATGGAGATTTAAACATCATGGAAGAGCTCTCTGTGAAGATGACCTCTCTTTGTAAAGGACTGATAAAGATTTCTACACATAGAAATATATACTTCCCTGTCACCTGAAAGAGTACTGATAATTGTTGGTACCTCTGACCCCAGAAATGGTGTCTCTAACAGTCCAATGAGAACTCAAGTTCAACCTCACCTGCCAGTTTATATAAAGATTCAGGCTGGCCTTCCCTCCATCTTGCATTGTGTGTGGTGAATGGTTTGTTGTATTGAATAATTCAAGTTCTTCTCCAGACCAGGTTATTCTTACAATACCAAGCAGGTGTCCACTAGACTGGCATATTCTGTGGGCAGTAAGATTTGACTTCCTTGCTGTTTTCTCCTCCTTCCACAATTAAGACTTACTGTCTTCATGTTTATTTTGAAGATGAAGATTGATGTGTGGAATCAAAGTCTACAACCCGAGATAGCTTATAAAGTAGGCATGTTTCTTACGGCGCTGGGTGCAAGGGGGATCACTCCTCCTAACCTACGCACTGTACTTCAAAGCAAGCAATTATTTATAATGAGAGACATCCATATTCAGTGGCAAAGGAGGGGTTATTACAATTAATTCTGGGAATGGATGTGGGTATTATAATTATTTCTGGGAACTCATTATGATGTCTCCTCCCACTGATGCCTGCACAATTCTGTCTGGTGGTCATGGTCTGGGGTCTTCTGGAGGAAAGCCCACAGTCTTCCTCGCAGTCATTTTCCCCTTTGGCTCAGAATGCAAGGTTGTGCTGAGCCGGCAACTGCAGAACTGATATGATCTAGCTTATCTCTGGAGGCTCCTCTCTGTTCCCGCTTAGCTCATAGTTAGTCTCTCTTATCTATACAAACCTAAGTTACTCAAGACACTCTATTGCGGTTAGTTCCTCCTATCTATACAAAACAAGCTACAAGCTATAGCTGCAAAATTAAAAGACTGCAACAAGACATTTATTTCTCAAGACTGAGTGGTTATTTCAACTTGGTGAGTACTTCTGGAAAACTATTCAAACTTTCTTTTGTTTGTTTTTGGGTTTGGTTTGGGTTTTTTTTTTGTTTGGTTGTTTTTTTCTCCTGGTATTGTTGGTATTTTTTTCTCCTATGAAATTTGTCTTGCTTATTTTTTTCAATTTATTAAAGAGTTTGTTAACTATGTTCTCTGAAAGACAGGAAAGTGGTGTCGCTAATCCTCTGAGAAAGGGAGACCAGCTATATGAACAGTAAGATACCAGACTAGGTAATCAATTGTATGCTACTGGCAAGGTGACATTTTTCTGTATTAACCCATCAGTCACAGTTCAGTTTTGAAATGATGTTTTAAGCAGCTTGAAGTTTGAGTTTCCCCATTTTTTTTCTTAACTGCCCATTAATGGTTAGAGGAAGAACTTCCTCTTTATTTCAAAATGTCCCTTCTCAGACCTCAAAAGTAACTTTACTGATTAAACAGAAAAGGGTAGGTCATAACAGAATGAACAGTAGAATTTGTTTCCTTTAGCTTAAATAAATATGAATATTCTGGTTTGCATATGTTGAGGTCTGTGATCCATCATTCTTCTGCTCCATAATTTAACTTTCTGACAAAATTAAGTGTTCAGTATTTAAAACTTTCCTTATGGACTCATGTTTCCAAACTGGGCATGTTGTAGTTGTTAGAGGACTGCTACAGAGATCATAGAATTGTTTCAGTTAAGATAACCAAGGCCAACCACTAACCTAACACTGCCAAGCCTACCACTAATCCATGTCCTTAAGCACCTCATCTACAACTCTTTTGAATACCTTCAGGGATGGTGATTTAACCACCTCCCTGGGAATCCTGTTCCTCTACTTAACAACTCTTTCAGTGAAAAGTTTTTCCTAATGTCCAACCTAATGAAGATCAAGTATTATTTTAATATTTTCATACCTTAGCTAGGATGCAAGTTTCATAAAATTCAGCCTATATATTTCTTTTTCCTAACAAAAGGAACTTTTTTTGCCAAGGAAGACTCTGCATGTGTGTGTGTTTTCACATGCTATAGTATATGGTACAAGTGGGTTGAAGGGGCTGAGGGTGTGGGCTATTTGCTCTAATTTTTTTTTTTTCCCATGTAATGTTTCCTCTATGCAGGTTCTTTTTTGTTGTTTTTGTTTTATCTGAAAATAAGTTGCAGTGATAGGCTAACATATGACTCTCTTAATAAAAGGAATTCTATAAACTCCTGTGTAAAAAATAACTCCAGTTGAATATGTTAAAAATACTCTGCTTATGGAAAGGTAAAAACAAAGGATAATGATGACTCATTTGATGACACCAATTATATTTTTCATTACCTGTGAGTACAATATGTACCTTGTAAATATCAATAACTCTGGTAAATTTGTGGTAAGTTAAAGCCTAAAATGAATTTTGAGAAAATGTAAGAATTTGTAGGCATTGAAGTAATAGGTCACAGCTTAGCTGATATCTTTGCTTATTTATAAAGCTATTCTGAACCCTGAAAAAAAGACCTAAGTGTTTAATTGAACTAGTTCTGAAAACTGTCTTGTAAAGTTAAGATGAAGGCAACTTCTCAGAATATTAGGAGAGGATTAAGATTGATGCAGCACTAATCACCCATGTCATTTAACTCCCAAGATAATCTTCAGCATTGTTAAAAACACAGAGGGAACTCTTTCTAAACTTCCTTGTTTCTTCCGACTGTCTCTCGCAAATCGGAATTTAAAGTTCTAGAACAAGGACAGTCTATGATAAGATGATACAAATTTAATCTGTTGAATAATCAGTCTTTACTCAAGGTATAAGGTTTATGATAAAATAGGTACAGTGCATTTAGGAGGAGGAAAGGTATGTTTGCAAACACCAAGGAAACTAAGCTACAAATGTTGTAATGTTGTTATGTTCTCCCTATATTATTATTTTATTATGCTACTTTTCAGTAGCCTGCTTGAGTCTTTTCTAGCAAAGAACCACTTCTGGTCCCTTTTCCAGTCTCTTTACAGGAGAGAGGGACTGGGAGCAAGCAGCTAGCTGTCCTGCTGTACTGGGTCTGGCTGGGATGGAGTTTACATTCTCCTTATCAGGCTTATGGTGCTGTGTTGTGAGTTTGTGCCTAAGATGGTGTTGATAAAATATCAATGTGTTGGCTTTTGCTGAATGGTACTTTTACAGTGTGAAGTCTTCCTGTTTCCTACTCACTTCCCACTCAACTCTTGCAAGGAAGTGGCTGAACATCTTCCTACTGATGGGAAGTCATGAATGAATTCCTATTTCTGCTTTACTTGGACATTTTGTTTTCCCTGTTGAAGTATTACATTGATCCACAAGTCTTCTCACCTTCCTTCTATTTCCTTCCCCCATCCTGGAGCAGAGGGGATTGAGCAAGCTGCTTGTGTGAGGGTGTTTGTCTGTTAGCTGGGATTAACTGACTACCTCTATCAAAAAAAGAGTGAGCTGTCTACTTCAGAAATTGGCTGGCAGGATTAAAGAAGGTGAAGTCACTTGAAGTCATTTGAAAGAAAAGATAGGTTGTAAATACCAGCTTTGATTAGTTGCCTTTTGCAAAATGCTGAGTGTATCTTGCATTTACTTGGGTTGTAGAGCAAGGTAACTGGAGTCAATTAATTATCGTGCTGTTCATGTATCACCTGTGTGAATGATCTGACAAAGTCTATGTGTTCAGTCTAATTAATGCTAAAATTTCTTGGACCCATTCTTTTGTGCAGTACATGATTATTCCTTAGAAAAGTGTAAAAATACTACTCTGCTTCAAAATGTAAGTAATTTTTAATGCAAATACCTTCATAAAAGTTTATTTGTTATTAAAAGAGGGGAAAAAAACTTCTATAAAAAGACTACTCTCTGATACAGAAAAGATACAGAAAATTAAATGAAATGACAACCTGATCTTAAGAATGTATGAAATTTGAACCATTACTTTTTTTGAATAGCTCCTTTCATGTATTGACTGCTGCTTCTGTTGTTATTTTATTTCTTTGTTCACTACAGTGGTATTAGACCAAAAGCAACACTTTCTTTAAAGCTTTCCTGTGTAAATACTAGTTATGAATGTTTGAGGCAATCACAGTTTTCAGTCTTCAGTAGTAAATTGAGGTTATCTTTGGTTTGGGGTTTTCTAGGGTAGTGATAAGAGAGGAGGCTTAAGATGTTTGGTGCTTTTGTTAAATGACATTTAAATTCCTGCCTTTGCAATTCCGCTAATCATTTTAAATCTTTGAATGTGGCATGTTTTTGTCAGACAACAGCAAACCCTGTCTGGCAGTAAAAAAAGCAAGTCTTAAGACTAGCATGAGAATGAAAATTATGTAAACACATCATGTCCAAAAACTGAAATGTATTATTCTATCCAGGATTGTTTATCTGAAGGAACTAGTGTTGATCACTTCATGAAATGGAGCATAAGGGCTGTGTGGAATAAGGAACAATTTTTTATTTATTTATTTATTTTGTGCAGGAAGCTATTTTCCCAAGGCAAAATACATTTCAAGATTTGAAAAATATTGAATTATGACAAGCGAACATTTTCATAGAAAGCTATTTGTCAGAAACCTCTGAGAACATTCTATAAAATCCAGAATACTAAGCAAAATCAATGCTTGCATGATGTGCAAAGCATGGACACTAACAGCTCTAACATTGATAGTGTAAGCACCTGTGCAGGGGGCCTTCATTAAATTCATTGCATACGTGAATCCCTGTGCTGTTGTTCTGAAAATAAATGGTTTGTGTACTCTGAGGTGAAGCACAAGCCACCCTGAAGCATATTAGGACTTTAACTCCTGAGGACAGGTGCACTTCTCATTGAGGACCTGCATCTAAGTACCTAAGTTTCATCTCCTTCAGGGTGAGCTGATCGTTTTTAAAACCCAGTGCAAACAAGAGCTGAAAAAAAAAAGATTTGTACTTTTGTTTTATTTTTTAACCTTTTCAGCTATGTCCGATCGCAGATTATTCATATATGTACACAATCACAAACTTGGGATAAACTTGTGCCATCTCAGAGAAAGCTAAAAGACTATTTAAGAATTGTTTGTAGAAAGCAGTTAGTAGGATGTTGTCTGGCAGTTTGGGTAAAGCCAGTGGGGATTGAAGACAAAGGTTGATATCAGAGGGTGACACTGTATAAAATTTCACAGCAGGTGACACTCAGAAGAGCATATTTGTGAGGAGGGCATATGAAAGAGGAATTTATTTTCTGATCATGTGAAATGGCTTCACTCAAAACCATATTGACCTATAGCTAGAAATTAACTAAGGACAGCTATTCTCATATCAGCAACAACAACAAAAGTAATTATCCAGTTCTTTGTTGCATTTACGTACTGATGGAGTAGAGGGGGGAGGGGGCTGATCTTCCCCGTGGATGGAACCTTCTGTCACTGCACAGAGTTAGTCTTTTTCAGAAATCTTAATGTTAGTTCTAGTACAAAACATGAAAGTAGCAAAGATCCCAGAGTTATGCATCTGCTACTTACGTATAACCTCTTCTCAGGAAATTTTTACCTTGAAGTGTGCACTTGTTATAGTGGTTGATTGTAACAGTCTGTTTAAACTTGAGTGGTGATTCACACCTTGTTATGTAAAACACTGTGTGAGGTTGTTTAAACATGAAAGGTAATTGCTACTGTTTCATTGGCAGTAACTCATAGGTTGACATTCCCATGACTAATTAAATACACTGACCTTTATTATTAATGGCCTTGATGGGTTTTAAGCCATGATGTGCTTTGATGCTAGGCATAGCCTTCAACCTGTCTTGTCTCCTTTTTTTAACAGAGCTTGTGAATCTTCCAGCTTATTTTAGACAATGTAGGCAGGTGTCTGGTTTTCTGGTCCCCACAGAGTCCTCTGAACCTCACAGGACTGTGCCATACTTAGTCCTGCATGTCTCTAGCTATTTTCTGTCTATTGCATAGAACCATGTGGACCTTTTAAACAGCACTTGTTGTCCGCCTTACTGTTTGTCTATCTCTCACCACTAAGCAAGATGGGTATGTTGATTCAGGTATTTGTAAGGGATTTGGCCGGTCAAAAGACATCTAAAGGCCAAATCTCTCAGGAGCTTGGAGACAGAGGGAACTGCAGCGCAAATAAATGGTCCATGTTTTACTTTATCCTTAAAGGTCAGGAGAGGCCCAGCTTCTGAATCCTAACTTCCCCAGATTTTACAGATTCTGTCACCATTGTTTGGTGGCTTTTTTCAGGGCTTTCCTTGACCTGAAAGGATTGGTAGTAATGTTTCAGCTGTTGTTTTCACAGCAATTACTGCAACAGTGCAGATGTAAGCTGCATCAGAGATGTGCAAATGAACCATCTTTAGTTTCTTAAATTTATTCCTCCATATCCTCTGCTGAGCAATGCTTGCATGTTGCTGGTAGGGAATTTTCCTCATAAGGAAAAATGTAAGTCTGAGCCTGTGCTTGCATATGTTTTCACATCTGCTTCCTTTGAGCCCTGAAAGGGAAGAGTATCTCTACTCTGAAAAGCTGTTATGTGGCAGATGATTTGCCCAGGATTTGAGAGAACCACTCCACAATTCACAGGTTTGTGCACTGGAGGAAGCAAAACAAAGTACGAATATATGAAGGGCTTGTGAAGACTCATCACCTCCTGAGGTTGCTTTGATGCCCAGTGTGTCAGACATGATGTGAACCCTCCTGCAACCTGCTGGATTGGTACAATCAAATCCACCCTCTTCCTGTCTTTTTCAGGGGAGTCAGTCGTATCCATACCAGTACTCAAGTACTGCATCTGCTCTAAGGATTACAAGTACAATGTCAAGAACTCCGGTTACAGAATGACCAAGGTAAACAAGAATATGAAACCTCACACATGCAATACATACACACACACAAAATTTACTGTTTCTTTACTCTTCCAGTTCTTACTGGAACTGACCAGGTCCTCATCCTGTCTTTCCTAGTGACCACTGCTGGCATAAGAAGCTAGCAGCCAGCAGCAGGCATCTATGTGATGATATTCCTGTTCATGGGGAAACCAGATTTGCTTGGGGATGGAATACATACAATAGAAGAATCCATATAGAGCAAGAAGGGAATAAGTATCTGGATATATCTGGTAGATATCTGCAGTGAAGCTGTTTCTCTTGCTTTTAAATCTTCTGCTAGTACAGCTCTTTGTCACAGAAACATGAGTAATTGGAGTTTATTTTTGAAGCTCACATTCTGCAGAATTTTGTATCGACTTCTTTTCTACATCTCTAAGTTGCATCATTGTCAACAACAACTGCTGCACAATATTCCCACAAATTACACTGCTTAATTTACCAAGTGGTGTGTAATAATACTACATGACATTTTTCTTAGAAGTGTTACCTAAAAGGCCTGAGCCTCTTAGAAGTGACAACAAAAAGGTGGTAGTAGCATTCAGAAAGATGTATGTGCTGCAAATGGTTTGGTATTTCCACAAGCCTGTGTCTACAACAATGATCAGAGAACTAATATGTAGCTTTGAAGTGAGTCCTCATATGGTCTTCACTTAACATGTGCTACTCCGTTCACAGTGTTAGCAGAGAGGGTTTGGGGTG
>JANHFX010013882.1:23039-43544 GCA_027560015.1 Chloroceryle amazona | reverse complement strand
GGGGGAGTAGATTCTTTAGATGTAGAACCTAACAACAGTCTCTTCAAAATCATTCCCAATTTCTCTTGGTATGTAATTTGTTTAGACCCCAATATTTCCATGCATGGCCTCCACCCACTGCAAGGACTTCTCACATGCATCTAAGAAATCTTCCTATCAGGCAGCCTCAAATTAAATGTGGAGGTAAGACTTTTCAGCATGGGAGCTGAGACTGTGTCTAGTCAACAGTATACTGACCAAACTACGTGTACTAGCAGCGTGAGGAGCTCAGAAGCAGTACTGTTATTTCTAAATTTGTAAGACTTTTCCTTTGTAAGCCAATCTTCCTTGGCTTAAGCCCTGTTCTTTATGTAACACTGCAAACCAAATTAAAGACACAGAAATATTTCTAGAAATATTTACACAGAGCTGATGTTCTGAATCAACAATTATTTTTACAGTTATCTTAATGTAGCCATTATGGCATCATAACAGGTTTTGGTCATTGTTCTTCTGCCTGCTAAGGCAAATAATGTGCTTGTCTAACAGAAACTGCAGTCAGTAGCAAAATCTTTAATTTGCTAAACTTTATCTTGCATTTTTTTTTCTGAAATGCAGATTTAGTAATTGAAGTAGTATCTGTAACATTTGAGTGCACAAAATCATTATCAACAGGATACTTGGATGGCAGTTGTAGTTTGGTTTGGGAAGGTAATTTTTGGCTAGACTACTTTGTCTGTGTGTGTGTCATGGTTTGACCAGGAAGGCAACTTAGACGCCACCCAGTTGTTCAGTTGCTACCCTCAGTGGAATGGGGAAGAGAATTGGAAGGGTAAAAGTGAGAAAACTCTTGAGTTGAGATAAAGGCAGTTTATCATAGAATCATTAGGGTTCAAAAGGATGTATAGGATCATCGAGTCCAACCTGCACCCTAACATCTATCCATCCATTAGACCACAGCCTCAAGTGCTACATCCACTTACTTTTTAAACAACTTCAGGGACTATGACTCCACCACCTCCCTGGGCAGCCTGTTCCAGTGCCTAACCACTCTCTCAGTGAAGAATTTCTTCCTAATATCCAGTCTAAACCTCCCCTGGCACAACTTGAGGCCATTTCTTCTTGCTTTATCTTTAGTAATTTGGGAGAAGAGACCAAGACCAGCCTCACTACAACCTCCTTTTAAGCTGGGCAGCAAAATAACAGCAGCAAAAGGCACATATGCAAGCAAAGCAAAACAAGCAATTTATTCACCACTTCCGATCACCAGGGAAGTATTCAACCGTCTCCAAGGCAGCAGGGGTCCATGATGTATAATAAGTTACTTGGGTAAACACCATAACTGTGAATGTCCTCCCCTATCCTCCTCCTTCTCCAGCTTTATATGCTGAGCATGATGTCACATGGTCTGGAATATTCCTTTGGTCAGCTAGGATCAGCTGTCCCAGATGTGTCCCCTTCCTAACCTCTTGTGCACCCCCAGCCTACTCACTGCTGGGGTGGAGTGAGAAGCAGAAAAGCTATTCAAATGGTGTGTTTGCTGCAGATACTAGAATATATAGCTAGTGTGTTTCCTGGCACTGCATATGAGACCTTGTTTGATTTCCCTAAGATAAACTTATTTTTTTATGTAAATACACTAAATGTGCCTACTGTAGATACCTATGCATAGTACTGAAACAGGCAAAAACAATCAACATATAATTTTGTTAAGCAAACAACATATAATAAACAATCAACATATAATTTTTGTTAAACATATAATTTTGTGAAGCAAAAAACCTATGTAAATGGTTGTACTCCTGTGCTATGCACTAAAATAAAGATTATCAAAGGACCTGTGTGAAGTAAAGTTAGTATTAATTTTTCATTGGAAAACCTCAGACAGAGGTCAGTATTGTGATGCTTACAGTGGTCCCATGAATCTGATAGAGATATTGGCTGAATAGCAGCAGTTCAGTAATACCTTGTAGGGAATCTCAGACACAAACTTCTCCAGTACAGTGTCAGGTTCTGGCCCTGCTGAATACAGATTATGACACCATAGTTAGGAAATGCTAACTTCAAACATATTTGTTGCTTACAGAGTAATCCTATTTTATGTATTCAGATGTTACCACAGAAAGTAAAACTTATTTATAAATGCAGTTTAACTTCCATTAAAGCTTAAAAAAAAAAAATTATCTTTAAAACATCTTAAGAGTGCTAAGCATAAGTATTAAAGCTGTCATTCTCATTCTGGTCCTCCAAGAAAAGTCATCCTTCAGTTTTCATAAAATCCAGCAGTTAAGTAAAATGTGTTTCTAAGTAGAGCTCAATGGCTCCTCTTTGCCTGAATAATTGAATTTATTTGGCTATTGAGCAAACCACTATTTAAGAATGATATCAACAGGTTTTAGCTTTTGTTACCAAAGTAAAACACAAAGTTTTGTAACTTGAAATGCTTCATTTGACCTACAATAACAAGATTAATTCTGAAACAATGGAAGAACAGAACATAAGTGATGGACTAGTTTTGCCAAGAGTCCAGTGATGGTTCTTAGAAGTCTCAGCAGTAATGTTGTATGGACCTAGGTGTAAAATGGCTGTCATCTTACAGAGGAGTGGTAAGGCTGGTGTGAAATACCCACGTGCTTGTTGGTTCAGAAAAATACGGCGATGAGGTTATCTCCCCTCATGTGGGAGTGGAGAAATCTGGGATATACTTTTTAGTCTCTCCAAATTCGTTGGTCACATGTGCCAGCAAAGCAGCATTTAATGCAACAGGGCAGCCTATGCACCTGAGGTATCTCTGTCTGTGGGTTGGAGTACCTGTTGGACAGGTGAGCAGACAAGGTTGTGCCTCGGGTGCCTGAGCTCATCAAACTGCACACGGATCATGAATTTGGTTTCCTGCAGATCCTGATATATATATATATATGTCAGTCAAATATTTATCCTTTAATAAAAGCTGATAATGACTGACAAACTATTACATCCTTTTGATTATTTTGCCTTCACCCTTTTTAGTAGTTCTGCTGTATCACCAATCTGCTGTGCTGTGATTTATCTAGTTATTTTATTGCAATCTCTCTAACAAGCTCTGTCCACAGAAGTCACTGAAAACATTGTGCCTGTTACCTCCTGTTTGATAATCACTACAGTGAATTTCCTCAGTCTGTATTTGTTGTGGTGTTTTTTTAGTTGCAGCATCTTTACATGCTCAGATACTTGCTTTCAGGAATGGCTGTGCCTTGGATGTTCCTTTATAGCACAATGCAGCCTTGGCCTAAGTAAGTTTTTCTTGATTTATCATCTGGTCATTGCTTCAGGAGAGGAAAGGGGAGAGGTGCACAGATTCATGCTGATGTGAATTAGCAAAATGAAGAAGCTTATATGTGGCATAAGCCACTGCAGAATGATTCCCATGTTACATGCTGCATGTCAGTGATGCAGTGAAAAACTCAGTAACAAGTTACTAAGCAGGCATTCTTCATTTTGCAACACCAGATGCATAGGGGATCACTCCTCCAAATGTGTGTACTGATGCAAGCCAGGTACATAGTTTATATGCAGGCTAAACATACATATTAATTATATTTCTTACAGCAGTCTTATGCTAATGGATTCCTGGAATTCATTTACATAGTCCGAGCATGCGTAATAAAATCTGGTTTAGGGTCTTTTCTCCCTCCAGTGTTCTTTCATGACCTCTGGTGGTCATTTACTTCATCTTCTCTTCTTCATCACTGTGTTCTTTTAGTGACCTAAAGCCTAAAATTCTTATTCTTGCCACAGAAATGGCTCTTGTCTGCTCCGCATGCTCGAATGCCTTGAGATGTCCTGTTTTCCTGTTCCTGGAGATAACCACTATCTACAAGGTTATAAATTTCACAGTATGTCCCTACTATACAACTACTCATTCCTTGTTGTTGCTCGTTTAAAGATTAGTAAACTCCACCAGACATCCTGTCTCCTGCCTTCATCAATGAAGAGATGCCATGCCCCATGACTTCTATTTGGCCAGTCTAGAAAGCAATTTAAGCATTTGCTTAACTGAGGGATGCTAGTGAGACAAAAGCCTTAAAGTTGAGTATATGCTGTAGGATTTTGTTTTCTTCAGGACTGGAGAGCTCAGTATCATATAGAATTGCTGCGCAGTTATTTAAGAAATCATTCAGACTTGCATTAATTAATTTGGAACTTTTACATCCTGTATTTTGGGAAAAAAAATAGAATTGCTCTGTAGGGAATGCTGCAAAATCTCATTTAAGGTCAATGAAACGAGTCACAGTATTGTCAGTGATTGCCAAATCCAACCCATGCCATTTATTTTCTGTCTCCCTTTTGCTTACAGTTTGTCAATTATAAATACTTCTCCCCCCATAATTATTGTCAAGTGTAAGGCCTTTTATGCTCTTCTGATTTATATATTTTTTTAATTAAATTCTGAAGGACTGTGGTGCTTATGATGAGTTAAACACATTACAAATCTAAATACGCCTATTTTTATATTATGCTGCTTGAACTACAATCATCCTAAGGGATGGGGTGTGGGGAATAAAATTAATGGGTTCCTCTCGAAGTAGAAAAAATTATTCATTTTCGATAAGAGATCTTTTGATGATTTACTCTTGACTTCACTATTTGATTTATCTCATCTTCCCACATTAATTTGTTTTTAATTTTTTTCCCTTGCCTTCTGAGGTTTCCTAGCTTCAGTAACAACTCTGAGATGGTTGGATTGATGGACTACAAGATTTAACATTTTTTAACTAAAAGAAAAAAAGAGCTTAAACACTTGAGTTAACAAGCAATATAACCCTCACATAATAAACTAGAAATTCAGCCTTCCAGTGCCTTAATATAACATGCTTGAAACTGATTATTTAGTTGTTCTACTCCATGTCCCTGCTAGTCCAGGATAATTCTATAATGCAGAACTTTTAGTTGATGATTTGCAAAGTCTTGAGAATGGTTTAAGTATTCATACTTCCATTGTTTCCCTTAACATGACATTTATAGGCTGTTATGTATTGTTGACAGGTTTTGGGCTATATCAGTCTCTCTTTCCCCCTTTGTTGTTGTTGTTGTTGTGGGTTTTGGTGCGTTGGTTGGTTGTTGGTTGGTTTGGTTTTTTGATAGTGGTTTAGCTCTTTCCTCACATGTTACCAGTTTAACTCCCTAAATCCTTGATAGATTAGTTGGTGTAAACTCATCAATGTTATTACACGACAACAAGATCTTTTTAGTGCACAATTTTTTACCTCATTTTCAGCCTGTTGGTATGGCCTCAGAATAAATTACCATGGTCAGAATTAGCAATCCTTGTAGGATGGACATACAGTTAGTCAACATACTATTTTCACTACTCCAATAATTTTTAGAATCTAACATGGTACTCATTGCAAACACAGATTAGAGTAATTAAAAGAACAACGGAAAGGGGGATAAAAAGTAGAGCACTTGGAAACATTGGAATCTCCATGGTACTGAGCTCTTGAACTGCACCTGGGCCTGTGTTCTTATAGGCAAGTGCTTCAATGCAGACTGTGATACCTTCACCATGAGCTTATGCCTGGAACACAGGTGGACATTTAGAGTACTCCAGCATGATGAATGTTGATGGAAAATAGTAGAAGTTGAAGACAAACTGGTTTAACCCAGACAGGAAGAATTTTGGTCAAACTGTGGACTACATTTAGGACTGCAAGTGAAGCAAGGGACGGGGGGTGCTGGGTGCTTTCTGAATTAGTTGACCAAAGGTGGCAAGACAGAACTTGACCCTACCTGAATTAAATGGTAAAAATACGCTATCATTTATTTTGTCAACATCTAGACAAATAACAACAACAAAAAAAAAGATCAATTGGAATTATTACTGAAAGAAGAAACATTGTAACTCCATAACCTGGAGATCTTCCTGCTACTTTCCCCACTGCCTGTCCTGTTCTTTCCTCCATTGTTTTCCTCCACGCTGTCCCCCCCGTTTCTTCTTGTGCACTATTATGCATGCATATTTCTCTGTTTCCACCTGTGTCTGAGCCAAATTTTCTTAATTGTGCACCAAAGCAACAGAAGGAGATGCCCAAACAGTACTAATAGGTGTTGGAATATCTGCCAAGGCACCAAACCTGCCAAGACTGACCAGGTGATAGTCTAGACCAGACAGTTGCAAGGAGCAGTTTTAGCTCAGACATAGTGTGTGCTTTCATGGATGATTGATCACATTTTTTCCTGATATATATATATATAAAATAAACATTTTTCCCCTTTACTGATATGTTATGTTTGTGTTTGCAACAACATAGCACAAATCAATTGAAATTCAATAAGAACACAGCTTCTTTCTTTTTTTACTAAGAAAGATTACTTGATGTTCAAAAATACTGAATATCCACTCTCTAGCAACATCAATATGATAGCTTTTATTAAATTTATCTTTTGCAAATTATTAATATTCAGGTTAAATTGTTATACTCTAATTTTTTCTCTAGAGTATTTCAATTATTTTTCTCTGTTTTATTCTAATTACATTCTCAAACTTTTGCTAAGGACTTTCTGTTCTGATTGACATCAAATGATGTATTTATTACCTGGTCTTTGTTCTTGCACCTTATGTCGCTGTTTAATGTTGCAAGTAAGCATTAAGTGAACTGTATGTTTTCTCGGAAAAATGTAAATATGTGTACAAACTGTAACCTTTAAAAGATCTATATTTTCAGCAACTTACAAGTGCTTGGGCAATAGCACTTTTCAAGGCATCTATATGATGGATCCATCTTTAACATTTTCTTGGTTGAATAGCATAGGTGGTAAACTTGGGTTCGAACAATTAATATTTAATATAAAGCCCAGCTCAATTTAAGTTCTTGTCTGTATTCTGATGCTGATGCTTATATGCAATCTTTGGTGCTTATATACAAATATTTTTAAAATTTTGCAACTCAAAGACTGGGTTTTTTTCAATTTAACAATGATCTCTAAGTCTGTGTAGCTGCTTTATATATGTATAATTAAATATTTTGTTATTGAAAGAAGCCTAAGAAAGTATTACTTTGTCTCCTTTCTGGGTGCTTCTATCTTTCAAGTGTTAACTATTCCATTAACACGCACCTATGCTCTTTACCATACTTGGCTTTTTAGTCAATTCTTGGCCAAATAGCACATTTTCAGTGTAGTGGGGTTTTTGTTTGGTTGGATTTTTTTGGTCGATTCTTTTTGGATTTTTGGGTTGTTTGTGTTGTTTTGTTTTGTCCTTCCTCATTAATTAGTTACTGATCAGTGATGATGTTCCTATTTTCTGAGATATTTAGTTGGTTGGAGTTACGTATGGCACAGGTTTTTCTGTATACCCTGTGATTAAAGTAAAGAATATAATTGTGAATGAGGAAAAAAGCAGCCTGTTCCATCTCATAGCTTTTTTTTAGTCTCAGCTCTTGTCTTTCAAGTAATTTTTCAATTTCTGCAACCCAAGGGAAGATATGAGCTTTGCAGCTTGCTCTGGAAGGTCAGTGGCCTGAGGCTGCTCTGAAGGAGTAAAGAGAATGAACCCAGCACTGTCCCTGCCTACTCACAGCTGTTCCCACATTCAGAAGGTTCCTGTGCCTTTGACCACAGCTGGAGTTGAGTGAGGGATTCAGATCGTGTGTCATGCCAAATAGCTTAGGTAGGATAACTTTCCCTGTAAACCTTCAGGCAGTGAATGCATCTCCTGGAAGACTGGTGTCATTTTCCCAGGGGCAAAAAAAGGAGGAAAAAAAAATAAATTCTCCCTAGTGACTCTCCTTTTGCATGATTTGCATCATTCAATTTATTGTTTTTTTTAATTTGTGTTGAAATCAGCTTAACCTTAAATTGAAGTACTGATTATATATAACACCACCAGTAGCAGTACTCACCACATCATCAGCACACATCTTCCATCTTGCCTAAACCAGTGCTATATCGCTGAACTTTTGCTACCAGTTCATGCCCTATACCTGTGCCTGACAATGAGTGCTTGAAGTTGTCTGTAACAGGGTGGTAGAGACTGCTGACAGATAAAGCTTGAATCCATTTGGTGTTATTTTTCAGTAGGTTTTGCTAAATGGTAAGATTTTAAGGAACTGTTCAGAAGAAACGTAGGTGTTGGCAAATATAAGGTCACCTGGCTCAGGTGCTCATTTTTGTCTTCTCAGCTAGTGTCTTTTGACAGCTCTCTAGATGCTGCCTGTGTATCGTCGGGAGGAATATTGAAGGGACTGGTTAGATCAGTAAAATTCTGTTAACTCAATTTACATTTGACTGAATTTTTGCAGACCTTTAAAATCTTTACAATGTTATGCCATCTATTATGTCTGCTCACTTACTGAAATCTATTGTAATTGATGAAAAGGACAGTAAACTGCTTGGGAATAGGTTTTGATTTGGTTGCTTTACTTACTGTAAATCTCCAAAGGCTAGTGATGGAGGGAAGCAGATTTATTTCTCATTAAGCGTTAGGGAAGGAATCAACACTTTGTTAAACCTCAGACAATGTTGGTAGGTAAGTAGAAGTGCTTTGCAACTTTAAGGGAAGAGAGGAGATATAAAGTTGTATGTACTTATTAATAGCTTCACTTTCATTTTTGTTTCTTCTGTTGCTTCATTTTCCAGGTGATGCTGTCTGCTTCAGAGAGAAACTGCCCAATTCCCACATAGGAACAAAACTGAATAATCAAAAACTCACATTCATCAGTCATTGTTTGGCTTTTATAAAAGCCATCTTATATCTAGGTTTAATAAAAGAGCACAGTGCATTTTAAAATAACTTCTTCTTTTCTCACAAATTTAAGCAATCAAAGCAACTTCTGATTTTTTTCCAGTTGCACAGTGTGTTCATGAAGGCTGTATTTGAGCTTAATTTAAGAAGCCTAGTTGAAGGAAAACAGTGAAATGCTATATAACAACCGAAAAGACAAATATCAGATGAAAAGGGCGTGTCAAAAGGGTATGAACTGGCTAGATTTGCATCTTACAATTTTGAAAAGCATATTGAATTTTACAAATGTTTCTCATACATTTTTAATGAACACAATAATCAGAATGATTTTCAATCACAGTGGAAGGTTATGGCAACACTGTGCTTTACTTCAATAGGTGTACTGGCTTTAAAAAAAACACAAGTCAAATGCAAGAAATGCCTTTTATGTTTATAAAAGAAATGAGCGTGGGCTGTAGAGAGGCAGACTTGATCTAGGCCAGTGAAAACTACAGACTGAAAATGTAACCTTCCTATCCCCAGTTCAGCTTTGCTATTCTTTTAGAAAGCACAGAGAAAGAGACATCTGCTTTCAGAATGGACAATATTTGCATTGTAGAGATTGCAGCAGTTTAGTTAAAGAATTAGAATAATCTCTCTGTCTCTCTATTTAAATCTTACTCTCTTTTTGTACTACTCATTTTGTAGTTTCATGCAGCTTCAATTTGAAGAAGAGTTATTTAAAAAGCTCTGTCTGAAGGTTTGGGATTTCTCCCCCCCCGACGTGTGTTTGAAGGGTTTACTTTCTAAGAGATCGTGATGGTTAGGGGTTCTTTTTTTTTTTAATTACTAGTGGGGTAAGTGGCATGCAAATAGTCAGAATAGTATTTGTTTCTTACATGACCATCTGTTCCTGCTTTTTCTGCTTCACCTGGATACCTAGTCCTTTTAGCATTGCAGAAGATTATGAAGCTACAGACAGCTCCAGGTGAAGAATAAGCAGTTGATCGGGTGAATGAAGGAGAAAGATTGTTTCAATGCAAATATCCACTACTAATCAGGAGTAAGGAGAAAAACTGAGAAGAAATATAATTAGGAGTCTCTCTGTCTCTCTCAATAGGATTTTTTAAAATTTCTTCTTTTTCAAAGAAGAATGCCTTAAAGTTTTCATAAGGAATTAAAGCCACTTTTAAAAAAAAACAATTATTCAGGAGACTGATATTAACTGTACAGTTGGTACCACACTCTAGTTCCAGCTTTGTGGATGTTTTTCTTCTTGTTTGTTATATATATGTTTGTTTTCTCTCCCTTTGTATCAAAATTTCATGGGGTTAAGAGCTAAGGAACAGGAAGAAGGATCTGTCAAGGGTATATGGTCAATGTTTTCCGTGGCTTTGCTTTCAGAAATAGACATCACCATTTGTGTTTAGCATCACATATTTTTAGTTGATATTTAACCTGGCAGACACTGAGGTAACAACACAGCAAAAATCTTCCTCACTGCAGTGTCATCCTTCACAGACACAAAAATATTGAAGCCCAGAGAAGCAGCCAGTGCGGTCAGGTCCTTACTATGTTTATCATTTTATTCTTACTGTATTCTGTGCTCTGACTTGGTTTAGTGGTGAGCTTGCAATGTTGGGTAGAAGGTTATCTTGAAGGTCTCTTCCAACCAAAGACATTCTGTGACTTGTCCACAAAAAAGGTTTCATGTCTTGTATAAAACAAAGAGCCTACTGAGATATGAATTAGCTAAATAATACTAGAGATACACCTTTTTCCCTGATTCTATCCACTGAGCACCACAGCAGGTTTCTACTGGTCTTTCCTGTGACCTCTGGGTTATACTGCAAGTCAAGTATTTGCATTTTTTTCTCAAGCATCTCATCATCTGTCTTCCATACCCCTTCTCTTTGCAGAAAATTGTGACCACAATTGGAAACCAGTAGATTTTACTAATATTAATCCAATTCACAAATGGAAGCAAACTAGAAAATGTATGCTTAATTTTACATTATCATGAGTTGGTATTTAGTCTTCTACAAAGCAGTCATCTGCTATTTTTTTCCCATATGGAAGTTTTTTGTTTTCTCCTGAGAAGACTGTAACAGAAATAGAAAAGTACTCTACATTGATACAAATGCCAGACAGAGGGTGACATGGCTTTTTCAGTCTCCTACTGTTTAACTGGTACAGCTCAAAAGAAAATCCAGTTATCCTGTTCAGACCAGATACCCTAAACCCTGACCCATGCTGCTTTCACTGGTACCAGAAGACCATTATGTCTGTGCTTTTCATTTTTCTTGTAAAGTTAAAAAACACCACCAACAAGCTATGATTCAAAGACAGTAAGTGGGGTAAGTAAATAGAGAAATTAACTATTTATCGTGTGAGCTATGCTGTAGACTCAATAGATCTCATAAACTGTTTCACAATGTGTACATGTAAGACTCAATTAAATACAGGTAATTAAAAGTTCTTTCACAGAAGTGACAAAGAAAACTTCTCTGCCTGTGGAGACACTGTTTCTGAAAAGGAATTACCAGTTCCCTGAATGTGCTTGGGATTAAAACAGAGACTTGCTAAGCATTTTCATAATGTGCTTTAAGAAGTGTACTCTGTTGTTTTATTTGTGACAGGCATGCTATTTTACAATCCTATTTTCCTATTCAAGCTAGCAATAAAATTCTGTCATGTTTTGCAGGAAAAAAAAAAGGCAACAAAATGGAGAATGGAGAAAAGAAATGCAAAAGATCGTTTGCCTTTATGGATGATATGAAGTTTTTCCACTTAGATGAACTGTAAAAGTATAAAAATGTAAACTCCACATACACTATTTACTCCACAACAGTAGAGAAAATAATAACTTGCAATTTAATTAGGTGGCCTGTACATGCTAATATATTCATCCTTGAATAAAATACATGGATACTAACATTTGAGTCAGTATTTCAATCTGAGAGTTGTTCTATTAATAATCAAATTCATTAACAAAGGTATCTGCATTATATATCTAATTAATTAACTGTTTCATAATGCTAGGCTTTTCCAACTTTTCAAGTCAGACAGTATTATAGTAGAAAACTGCTGTTAGGGACTTTTAAGTTGTAATTAATGGTTATTATGTCTCATCATTTAAAAGACTTTTTCCATCAATATTTTGCTTCAGTTTATTGCTTAGGACTCTTGCAATAATTAAAAGTAAAATGGTAGAAAGTATATTAAATTCTACAACAGAGATATATTAGTGAAGAACAAATATTTCTTGTACAATTAACAACAAAGAAGTTGAGTGCTTCTCTAAAAATTAGAGCCGTGCTTCTGTTGAGCTATATGAAGGACTTAAAATACCAAGCTTTAAATCAAATTTTCATCCATCATATTTCATTATGAAAGATAGCAGGTGACAGGAATAATTTGTAGGTTTTTAGATAGCACTAATACATAGCAGTAGCTCCCAAGATGCTTTACAGGTAGGAAGACAAAGGAACAAAGCCAAGAAGTGACTTTTACAAGATCACAGTTGATGGCAGCACTGCACGTAGGTGACCAAAGTCTTTTTGTTCTTTGAACAAAAAGGCAGCTGTACTTGGATCTCTTTCATCTACTGATGCTAACTTATGGTACCTCTTTGTCCCTCCATGTTAACCACACATGAGCCCAACTGTTTCTCATCACTTCAACAGGCGTGGTATCACTGCTGGTCACAACCTCTGGTAGATCAAAAAAAAGTATGAGATTTGGGAACACGTTTACTGAGATAGCTTCAGTGTAATGAGTGAAGCTGCATTTTTTTATTTTTTATTTTTTTTTCTACCAGCTGAGACTGTGCTGGTTTTGGCTGGGATAGAGTTAATTTTCTTCATAGTAGCTGGTATGTGTCTATGTTTCGTATTTGTGCTGGAAACAGTGTTGATAACATGGGGATGTTTCAATTATTGCTGAGAGGTGCTTAAACAGTGCCAAGGCCTTTTCTGCTTTTCACTGCCCCACAAGTAGGTGGGCTGGGGGTGCACTGGGAGGGAACATAACCAGGACCAGCTGGCCAAAGGTATATCCCATACCATATGACATCATGTGCAGCATACAAAGCAGGGGGAAGAAGGACAGAGGTGGGGGCATTAGGAGTTATGTCATTTTTTCTTCCTAAGTAACTGTTATGTGTGATGAAGCCCAGCTTTCCTGGAGATGGGAAGCAGTGAATGAATTCCTTGGTTTGCTTTGCTTGCCTGCATGGCTTTTGCTTTAGTTATTAAACTGTATCACAACCTATGAGTTTTCTCATTTTTGTTTTTCCAATTCTCTCCCCATTCCACTGGCCCCAAAGTTAGATGAGAGCAATTTTTTTTTCCTGACATTAGGTGGAAGTCCAGGCTGTGGGCTCTGATGGTGGCCTTCCTCCATGCCTAGGTGCTCCTGACCCCTCCAATAACCAGCAGCTACAAAGCCCTACTCTGTTCATCTGGACCTCAGGCTGGAGATAGTCCTTTCTTTATTGTTTTTATATGAAATAGTTCTCTCCAGTTAGAGTCATCTAAGATATCTTTATGCTGTTAGTGTTGGGAAAAAAAGTAATGTTTCAGAAGGTGGAAAATACTTCACTGTGCCCATGTGGTAGTTTCTTTGGTCAGATGGTATTTCCTCAGTGATACTGAACAGTTCATCTTGTCATTTTGTTTCAGTTTTGTTGTAGTGTTATATGAATGCTATTTTTTTTTTTTCACAGGCTTTCTAATGGTCACTTTGCTTGCTGTACCATTTAAACTGTTAGTCCCCCAGGCAGAAACAAGAAAAGAACCAGCAGCAAAGCTCTTTGAGGGAGTTTTCAAGGTTTACACTTGGATGCTAGAGTACCTGCTCATCAAAGGTGATTTAAGCTGCACAGAGTAATTTTTTTTTTCTCCCCATTATTTTGTGCCTTAACATGTTTAAATGGTTTTCAATATTTAATTGTTCTAACTTCCAGGGAAGTACTAGTGAGGCTATGGAGACCTTTGGCATGCAGCCTGAGAACTCAACATCCGGTCCATTCCTTGATTTTTCTATTATTTTGCCCACTTTGAGCATGACCTATTGAGTCCACCATGTTCTGGCAAACATTTGATTTTTAGAAACACTTACTGATAATCACCCTACATATTTCTTTTCTCTCTAGCCCCTAGATATCTATATGAGCATGCGTAGCTTATGTAAGATGGCCAAGAAAGTTAATGCTCTCAGTTGCAGAGTATAAATAACGTCAGTGTAAATCATAAAATATTTCCTTTTACACTGTGGTTCTGCACTGTAAATTTTGGTGGTTCAAGGTCTGCTTGGTTATCAGCTAAGACATCTATGCTGTGATGGCAAGGCAAGAATTTAACTCTCTGAACTGTCCACAACTAAAGTTTCCTGCTTGTAATTAAAGCCCCTTGTGTTACTGTTACATTCTTTACGGAATGAATGTGTATTACTTTCCTTAGTGCCGTATTCATTACAGAATTGCTGAGGTTTTTTGAGGAGCAACATCTGAAATTATTAGGACTTCTTATGGAATGGCAGGACATGGGCAGAATACAGCATGACTTCCCTCTCCAGCAACACTTAGTATCTGGATGAAGCAGCCATTGATGTTACTTGCTGTTAGTGGCTGTCATGCTGTATATGTCTGGCACCTTAGAGCAATTGGTTTGGATTAGAGATGGAACTGAGGATGCAAAGGGAAAAAAATGGTATTTGTGTGTAGTAAGAGCACACCTCACAACAGCCCTTTGAAGCTCTGTATGTGTTCTAGTCACTGGCTATGAGTAGTATGACTTTACCTGGTATATGCAGGTGTTAGGAAAAAAAAAACCAAACACCATAACCCAACAAAAAAATACTTATGTTCAAGGTTGTTCAGATTTGGTCTGTGGGACAGTTTTTCAATGTCTGAGTTATATAATATTAATTTTATTATAACCATTTGTTTATCTGTTTGGTTATCTATTCTCCTGTGTCCTTGCTCCAGTAACCAGAAATCATGGTCATTCTCTGTATAAACCTAGACATGTAACTGCACAATTATTCTTCTTCAATGTGCTTTATTTTTGTTATGTTTCTTCAAGTGGCCTACTGCACAATGAGTAGCTTAAGCTTCCATTTTCTATCAGTAGCAGTAGTAATTTATATAGCTAAGATCATTGTCTTTGCCTTATTGGCAGCATAGTGGTTAGAAAATCTAATGGTCTAGTCTGCTGGAGCATTCACGTTTAGAATCATGGAGCCTGTATGATCCATTAGCTTTTACAACTTAATACTATCAGTTTTTGTTCTGGATCTTAAATATCTCAGTTTTACCTGTGAAATATAAGATAAGCCATCAGGAGCATTTGACTGTTCTGGTTTGGTTTTGTTTTGCTTTTATATTTTATTTTATTTTTTTAGAAGAAACAAATTGATATCTGGATTTTGCAACTTATAGAAATTAGCAAGTAGTTGTAGTTAATTCACAAAATCCTCTCAGCTGGATGTTTGAGTTGATAGCAAAAAAAAAAAATTGTGATGAGTTGTTAAAGGGTAACTAGGATGATTTATTCCTATGGACAAGACAAAATTTATGTTTATTTTGCATCTAATTTTAGTTAGTAATAGGTTAATAGTAGAGGACACCACCATAATTACCCATTTTTTCCTTATGCATATATGAACATTTTTACAGTAGAAAGGAAGCCTTTGTCCACTTAAGAAATGACATATGGAGATTTAGATGTATGTTTCTGTTCTGCATTACCAAATAAACTTGAGTTTAAGAGGGTTTTTTATGTGCACTTTACCTTTTATCTGTGAATCAGTAATAATAAAATAGAACAATTTACATGAAGCATGGATGTCATTCATTTTGCAGAAAAAAAAAATCATACATTTTTAATTCCTCCTCCGTTTGCACTGCATTTTTCTGAACAAGTCTGCATAAATCTGTAACTTCTCACTTGTGATTCTGTTTATTAAAGATGTATTCTGTTACCTAGTCCTTCCCTGCTATGTTAACAAGAGGTAACAGGCACTAAGTGGATATTCTTCAGACTTTCAGGGGCCTAAAAAAAAAAGTTATAAAGAAGTGATGGATAATGTACTTCTCTGTGATTCTTTTTCCATTATAAAAAATATATTTTTTAAAGGTTTCATAGTGACATCTTTACTTTTAAAATATTCATATTGCACTATGTATTTAGGTCTGTGTTTCATTAACCATTCTCACCTTGATTGTCCAGAGTTTCCTCAGCCAGATCCCTTTTGGTTTGCTGTGTTCCATGGTTGGCTTCAGATCAGAAGTGATATTTCTGAGAGTAAAGAAAATTTAGTCAACTTTGGATTACTCCATGTTTTGAATCCAGACAGCTGTCAATATTCCATTTAATGGCTGATGTAATATTGGATTTTTAGGCATTAAGAAAAGTAAGACATGTGAATCCAGTACATTTTATGAGTTAAGTTCAGAACACGTGTGATTTTTACTTGTTTTCTTTCTTAATTAATGTAAATGTGGGGCCATTTTTCATATTGTGAAACAGGTATACAAATGTGCTGGAAAGGTATTTCTCTTAACAGATTTTTAGACATGTAGTCTCACCCAGACCTCTACCTTCAGATGAGATCACTCATACACTAAATAAATCTACTTTTTTGTTCTGACTGTAATGTCTAGTTGATTAGCTATAACATATCTATCTAGATTATAGATACCTGTAGGTGATCAGATGACTTTTAATCCTATTTCAGGGAAGTGAAGCACTGAAACTTCCTTTCCCTCACTTTGTCAGTGTGCATAAAAAGAAACCTTTAAATTTTAATTCCCATTTAGAAATAACTTCAGGGTACAGTAATGGAGTACATATACTATGATCTAGGAATTGATTCCTTGGGTACTTTAATAATGACTGTGCATTTGTTTCACAGTAACCGAAAATGTATATTCGAATACTTTAGTTGAAGTCAGCCTCCAATATATTACTCAGCAGTTGCATCTTATGTGTCCATGTTGGCTCACAAGTAAGAGTAAGTGAAATAAGTCTCAATTTTCAGAAATCAGTATGAAGGAATCAGGAAATAAAATAAGTGTACCTGATTTTACCTTTGGTTAGATATTTTGCTGTTGTGTAGGCAGGGGGAAGAAGCTCCTCATAATAATCTAGAAGTAGTAGAGAGAGTCAAGTACTTTCAGTAATATTAAGTCCTTCAGAACTAATCTTTTAAGCACCCTCCAGCAAATGGGGAATTTGATCTAACCTTTGCCATCAGACAACCTTTTACTCTGGAAATGAGGTGAGAAGTGACAGTGTTACAAACTTACTGTTTATTTAATATTCTTGAAATATGTGGCGTCTTATTCTAGTTTCATGGTTGTATGTTATCATTAGAGAATGTTTTTAGTTTTCTCTGGGTTTTTTAGGTCTGTAGTCTTTGCTTTCAAAGGGGAAAAAATAAGAATTATTTTATTTTGTTTTTACTGTTTCCAAAATATTTTTTAGGCTTATTATTTCAAATCAATCCTGAATTTTTTGGATGACTTGGACTTATCAGTACTAAAGGAAATCTGTATCCTCCCAAAACGTACCTAAAGTGTTCTAAAATTAGAGGACAGAAAGACTAAAATGTAGCAATGAGCATTTTGGAAATTGTCCTCAACCTTTTCTGCACATCCAAAACTAGTGTTCTTTAACCTTTTTGTGACAGAAGAGGTTGCTGTTATTTTGTATACCTGAAAGTATTTGCTACAGATTATCAGGAATTATACCTCTTCCAGCTGTAATGATACTTCGAGACATAAACTATAAAACACAAAAACATGTAAAATGGGGCACAAGTACAATAGTGCAGTGCACAGAATAACTGTATTGGTAGTGTGTTTTTAGAGGACTATTCAAGATAGCTAGAGTTGTGTTTTTTTTTTTTAATGAGCGTAGCCAAGATTGCTCGCTTTATGTGCAAGTACTTGGTAGTCTAGGCTTGATTTAACTTCTATTGCATGACAAACATGACTGGAGGCAGAAGAGGAGGAAATACTGAGAAGGTTCCCCAGACCTGGTACATATTTCTTGCATTACGATGTGAAAGTCACAGTTTTAATTGATCCTCTGCCCAAGGAATGCAGATCTTCACCTGTCCCTTCCTACAAAAGTATCCTGTATTGTAAAGCTGGAGGCTAGATTGGCCAGTCTTTAAAGAGTGAAGGATTGTCCCCACAGTCCTGTGATAAGGGCATTCCCTCGGCAAAGGGAGGACTGAAGATTGATCCGTGCTTCTTGAATCAAATGCAAAGCCCAGTGTAATCCTAATTACTGCACTGCTATGACACATTTATCATTACTCTTTCCCATCCACTGTCTCCACTTAGTGTTTTACCAGACAAGGAGCAGGAAGCAGAGAATGCCAGCCCTGTCACTGCAATCCTGGACTAGAGAAGGCCGACGGCATGGTGGTGCTTACTTATTTGTCCATGAATGAAATGCACTGCTCCTAAGTTGTTATAAAAATAGTTGCACAAGTTCCACTTCTAGCTATTTTCAAGAGGAGAAGTATAAGTTTCCTGCATGAGCTAAAACCACTCCCAAGTCCTGCAGGAATGTGGATCCTGACTTCATAAAAACTAACAGCTCGCATAGAAATACCTGAGAAATTTGAGATTTTAGGCACTTCTGTCTTCCACAATTCTTTCTAGCTAGTTTAAATGAGCTTTGAATTATATGGAAACTAAGTGCTTAAAATAGGGCTTCTGTAAACTTTGTGGAGGGTTGTGGGTGTCAAAAAGCTAACCATCAACATGTTTTAGTTCTGTCTAGATTTGGACTCCAGTGACAATGTTGGCATTCTCAGCTTGCTTTTTATCTTGTGAATTATTTTAGTAGAGCCAGTCGATAAGAATGAGTAATTATGGAGGTGTCATAGCAGCACCATAATTAGGATTGCATTGAGCTTTGCAGTTAAATTTTATGCCTAATGCTCCCCTGCTGTCCCCCATCAGTGTGCCACATTTGAAGTACAGCTACAATTAAACCATCATAAAACAGAGTACACAACTAGACAAAATGATTAAAAGGAGCCCGAATCCATGTGTTGTTAGAGAGGAATGACTTTCTTATGACATTGGTTGTTCTTGCTATAGGTTGTAGATTTCCCAGTACTTCAATTTGGTTATTTGCCCCTCCATCCCTCTATTAATATTATAGTACGTGTCACCTTGGGACCTATTATTTGTTCGATTGCAACATAACCTCATCCAATATGCCACAAAAGAATTATAAATAATCTTGGCTGTCTTTATGCTTGAATAGTTCAACATGCCTGATATGCTGAGGCACGGTTTGTGAACATATAAAGCCAATTCTCCTTTTGAAATATACATTGGCTTTTGTTTTCTTTAGTTTGGATATTCACATCAGTGCTGTTTTCCAGGAAGCAGGCAGGACATGAATGAAAAAGTCTCACTGTGCTGTTGAAGCCCAGAACACCTGCAAAAAAATTGCTGGAGTTTGCAATAACCCCTGGGTATTTTTGGCTTGCTCTTCTTTTACATAACATTTGTTCATCTTCTTTTTTGCTATGGTATTCTGAATAAGGCATGCAGTAGCATCCATCTGCTAGAATACAGACAAGAGGGCATATATAGCTTATATACAGACAAGAGGGCGTATATAGCTTATTATTAAAAAATAGGTTAGGTTAAAATCCTAACCATTTATGTACTTATTGGGTCAAACATAAATAACTAATGGTTCTTTTTGTATTGGGTTAGGTTTTCAAATCTGCTCATCTCTCATCAAATTTCTAGGAGTTTCCTGGGAGGGACGTGGAAAGGCTTTCTCTGTTGTCTTTTCTCAAGCATTTAAGACATTGCAGGAAGAGGAGGAAGGGAGGAGAGTGGCAGCTGAGAGCAGGGAGTAAAAGAGGTGACTGGTGAGGCACCTTATTTTAAGTGGAGGTGGGAAAGCTGTATGTGTATATGCAGGGAGGGCAAATTGTGTAGAGATGATCTGGGAACACTCAACACATGGCTGCATGCAAACCTCAGTTTGTTTGCACTGATGAAGGCTTGGAAGCAGTGCAAGCATGAGGGAACCAGCCCAGACCTTGCACCATTCAGCAGGAAATCTGAGTGGGCATGAGATGACTCCATGTCCTAGACAGCCTGTACTAGCATTGATTTTCTGTGACTCAGGAAGCCCAAGGTAGCCATAATCTTGGATAAAAGAGAGACGAACCATGCAGTAATCCCATTATTTAGGTCTAGTTCTCATGTGCTGAACTGGCACAGAAAAGTCACTGTTTGTGTGTGTCTGTGCATGCACATATAAACAGTTGATTATATTCTATGATTTATGATTATCACCTTGTCTGATGGCAATGACAGTCGGCATCTTTGACTTGCACTTTTCCAGACAGATTGCCTTACTGCTAGGATCTAATTCTGCAAAGTGTGTAGTACTGAAAGCCAGATAAATGCCAGTTACTGGGCTCCATCTAGCAATAACAGAGAGCCTGTGTTATACAGGAATTTGTATTTGCTAATCTAATGATACTGACATTTGGGGGCTACTATAAATTAATGCAGCATTCTGGTGTAACACTAAGCAGGGATCCTAGCAACAAATTTCCATTTTGTTTACTAGATGTTCTGCTCGTAAAAGCATTCAGAGATCCCTCTTGGATAAACTATTCAAACTTGGTTAAGTTCTTCATTTTAAACACCTTACTGACTTCAGGAGGAAGACAGGTTACTACAATTTTTGAAGGCACGTGTCCTGTTCCTGAAAATATTTTATCAATTGAAAATACTGTTGCTTTTATTTTTCCTAGAGCCTGAAATA
>JANHFX010013882.1:0-22939 GCA_027560015.1 Chloroceryle amazona | reverse complement strand
AGGCACGTGTCCTGTTCCTGAAAATATTTTATCAATTGAAAATACTGTTGCTTTTATTTTTCCTAGAGCCTGAAATACTCTTCAGAGAAATATTTTATTCTAGGAAATTTTGTAATAAATGAAAAAGTAATTTTTTTCTGGTTTTGCTACACGGTGCACTACAAAAGCATGTATATCTTCTAATAACTCATTAATCTGACAATTGTTATAGTAGATTAATTCAAAAACATTGATGAAAACACTGTAAACTGCACTGAGGGCAAAATGTGTGTAATCGTAAAAGTTTACTAAATTATGCCATCTAGAGGTCTTTGGCAAAGCAGAAATGACGTGTCAAAGTCTTCAGAGAAATGTCACAATAGTATCTCTAAGTATTTTGTCTTAACCATATGTAATTTTAGTTAAAACTCAACTTTCTGCATGAAACTATGGGTATGTGTGCATGTTTTGACTTGTCACAGGGAATATGCTGAGGTGAGGTTAGGGGTTTTTTTCAGATCTGAAAAAAACAATTAGAAATGGAATTGCAGTTTACAGGTTAGAATTTTATCTTGCATGTATATAACAAGACTTTCAGTTTTCATTCACTTCATCTTTTTGATGTAGAACATAAAAAAAGACTTTTCAAATGGTGCTGCATAATAAATATTTGCTTCATCTTTACAGTAAGGAAAAATAAATGAATCAAAGCCATAGATAAATGTCCTCTTGTGAATATAGACGATTGAAATTATCTAAAACATGAGGAATAAGTGCACAGCGGTAATTTTTTTGTTCCTAAGGCCTGCCTTTATCTTAACAGGTAGTGAAACAAAGCTTTATAATTTTGAAAGCAAAGAAACTTCTGCTTGAAAAAAATAATTTGAAAAAGTGGAGTAGCAGTTATATTGTTCATAAGGTTCATTTTGTAGAAAGGAATTCTGTAAAAATCTTACAAGATGAAAAAAAAGTAGATCGTCTCACATTCATTTCTTTTCTTCTTGAACAAAAACATCTGTAATCCTTAGCTTGCTTTTTCATCAGTTAAACATGTGACATTCTTGTCCAGGGGACAGTGCAATGGGCATTTTATTTAAGTGGCAGGACTGTAGTCATATCACTTTGGAAGCTGGGAGAATGGGTTTAGAATATATATTGCATGACTGAATACTGCAGAAGTGCCAAGTAAAGCAAGGTTTGAGTTTGAATTGAGTAATGCTTGTGATCCAGTGCTTTTTCAGTAGGGAGATGTATTCTGAACCTTTAGTTAAGGAACATGTAGAACTTTTAGATAAGGAAAAATAACGTTATACTACATATCCTACCCTGTCTTCCATAAATATCTGCTGAGATACCTTTTAGACTGCAGTTATTTAATCTCAGTTGCCTAGCAAAACCTGACTTTATACCCTGTAGCACATGTTGGTGCATTTCGAGAGCAAGAGACGGAGAGAGAATGACAAGTAGAAGCAGGTGGCCTCTGGTCTTGTTTTGAGTGGGACGGGGATTTAAAATGGCACAAATGTGTGTTTCTCAGAATTTTCTTTGTTCATTTAAAAGACAGGAAGGTACAAGTTTGTTTGATTTACATCTTTATTTTCAGAATAGGAGCAAGAAGTCCCAGCAGAAACCTCCACATTTGAACAGAGAGGCTGTACAAGAACACACAGAGATCTGTCTCAGGCAACTGAGCTTTGATTCAAGTTCTAGATGAGACTAATTATGTGAACTGTTTTTACCTTTTCCTTAAATAAGAACTGGCAGAAAGATTGCTGTTGGAAGGATTTTCTCCATTTCCTCTTTCTTTTTTTGCTTTGACTTCACTATAAATGATGGAGTTGAGAAAGGACTAAATATTACATTCTGATAATAAATGTAGAGTGGAATCTGTGATGGAAATTCTACTTGAGATAAAGTAAGATTTCTCAGTGTGGCTTTGTAGTACAAAAAAAAAAAAAAATCTTCCACACTTTCTGGAGAACTGGAAATAGGCAGCAGGGAAGTTATTGCAGTGGTTATTTAAGTCTGCGTTTCTCTTGAGAAAAATCAGTCTGAGATACACTAAGGGATAAACCAGAGAGAAGCTCAGGTCTCCAACACGGTCTGTGGATTTCTGAGAGTGGAAGTTTGATTTAGTCTTTCCTAAATGAAGAAAGAAGCCAACCTGCCTTATTTGTATTTTAATGACACATAAGGTTAGATGAGATTACATATGTGTACAAGCTTTCTTTTTTTCTGAACAATTCTCTAATATTTGCTTCGTTTGTTACTTCAGCAGACAAGTATTACAAAAGCTGCTGATCACAGGTTCCCAAGAGCAGCTGGCGCAGAGGCATTTTTGGAGAGGCAGGGAGCAGTGTTCAGCCTCTGGTGGATGTGCACTTAAAGAGCCTGGGAAGGAGCAGAAGTGTGATCAGCTCCACAACTTACATAGCCGTATCAACAAGTAATTAAAACTTGATTCTCTCCTCCATCTTTCCCTTCACTATTTCTCGCCTACCTTTAAAAGTAACCTAAAAAAAATGGTTATGAATATTAACCATTCTGTTGCTACAGAGAAATGCAACATGTGGTGATGGATTAATAATTAAGATCAGGAAACTAAGAGCACAAGTACTTGAGGGAGTCAGGAGCAATAATGTTATTGAAACAGACAATTTAAGAGTCAGAATTTCTGAAATAATTTAAATGTTAACTTTTAAGATAATTTATAAAAGAATAAACAATATATAAATCATCAGCAACTACACTTTTTGCATAATTGGAAGTTTATAATCTCCCTGTTTCTCTGTGTCTGTGTTTGGAGAAACAGCAAAGCTTCAAACTCAGAAAGATTCTTAAGTATTGAGGAGAGCATCTTAGAATGATTTCACATGATATTCCTACATAATGACTTGTTCTCCAAGCCCCTTTCTACCTCTGTCCTTGGTTTGGGCACCCAAAGCCCTTTAGACCTTGGGAAAATCTGCTGTGAGGTGTATGTGTCACACAGTAGGTTCTCAACAAAGAAAATTAGTCCATGCAAAAAGTTGCTTTAATCTTGATTCATGCTTCTGGCTTGTGCAAAGTAAACATGAAAGCCTGAGCAAGGCTTTTCCTCTTTTCTATCTCTGAAGATGAATCCATGATAATTCATGGTGGTAGCTCATAGAGCTGTTGTTGGTTTTCTTTCTCTTTCTCTCTCTCTCTCTCTCTCTCTCTGTCTCTTTTTCAGTGGGGTGTGTGTGTGGGCGTGTGTTTTTGTTGTTTTTATTTTGGGGGTTGGGGGTGGCTGGTTTTGTTTTAATGTTGATATAGAAGTCATTATCAAAGTAATACTTTTTTTTTCCTTTTCTGTTTCCAGCTGCTGCCTCTTTGGATACCTGTCTGCACTTCAGGTCTGCTAGATATTCTTCAGAGGAAGCCTACTGAAATTTCAGAACCCTGTTGCTTCTCAGTGAGGACAGACCACCCTTTCAAATATTGATCTCAATAATAAAGATTTGCTATCATTAATAGTGACCCAACAATAGGAAAAGCATTAAATCTTGGGGATTTAAAACTAAAAAGTTGAGGAGTAAAAAGACTTCATGCTGTGAGTAATACTTCATATAAGTTAAACAAGGAATTCTTGTATCTTCTCTTGCAGTATCTACTTCTGGATACCCACAGAAACAAGAAACCAGGTGAGCTAGTGTTTCACAATGAAGCTGTGAAGTGTTTATGAATGTTAACAAAACTGTAATAATCTTTGCCTTCACTAGAAGTGCAGAAAATTGCTTACTGTCTGTTGAAAGGTATCTCTTCTGCCTTTTCCCTTGTCCAAATGGTCTTACTTTTGTCACACTGATTAAAAGTAGCTATTCATTCTTTTACCTGACTTAAGTCCCTGTTATTACAGAATTGAGGGGCAGCAGTATTCAGTGTTTTGTCTGGAGCTTTTCTAATGGGGACTCTGACTGTGTGCTAGAGGTCCTTTTCATTTTCAGCACTCCAGGAAGCGAGCTTGATTTAAATCATAACCTTGGAATTAAAATGTGTATGTGTGTGGGGAAATGTTAAGTACTTTGGGTTTTATATGAACTTATAATGGAAAATTAAACCTTGAAAGTTTGCATTTCTTTTTCCCTCTTCATCATTTGTGTGGTTAGTCTGCTGGTAAAAGTATTAAGGCTCCAAAGCCTAGTGTTTCAAATTTAAATCACATTCTTTTTCCACTGCCACTCCATGCTTCTTAATTCGATGTGTTGCAGTAGCATCCAGAAGCATCATGATCAAAGCATTGTAATGCACTTTGCTGTACAGTGAAACAGGAAGACACATTTTTACCACTCTCCAAAGTCTGTGTCCTTCACTATCTTTTGGAGGTAACTTAATATGTTCTACAATATTAACTATTCAGCTATTTTCAAATATCCTATCTCATCCATCTCCCTCTCAACCAACCATCATTAACTGTTTGAACTCCTATGAATTTTTCAAACTTAATTGGTGGTAAGAGAGACCTAAATTTTCTCCGTTACCTCCACTGTACTTCTAGGTGCCTCTGATTGCCCTGCCTTCATCTCCCTGCTTTCCTGTCTTTTCCTGTGCTGTATAGTTTCTTCTCACCCTGTTAGTGTGCTACATTTGTATACACTGTATTTTCTGTTTCCAGCACTAGGTATGTTTCTTCCCCTTGAGCACTTTCATTTTCCTCTCTGTTGCTCCCCTCACTTGTCTGAGATTTTCAGTCATCATTTCATAGCAGTGGTCTCTGGACCTCCGTATGTTCACAACGCTGTACCTGCAGTGGAAAGAAAAACACATTACTTGATTCATTTTAGAAATGATTTTACAATATGTCAAGATAAAAAGGCCTGGGGATATAAACAAGCTCAGAAATATTTTAGATCAGGTAGACATAATTAGAACACAGACTGTTGATTAGACTGTTTCATTTTGCAACAATGTGAGTTTAATCATGTTGGAAATTGGTTACGGGATTGCTTGTGGAGATAGATATTACTGTCACATTTTAGTCTCCTTAATTACATGAATACTGGTGGTTTACTTTTTTTTTTTTGGCTTACTTTTATTTTCATGTCATAGTGCAGATGGTAACTAGGCTTGTTGGTCAGCAGTCAAGTTAAGTGCAACCAGACTTTTTACAGTAGAGGCTGGAAGACGAGAGGACAGGTCAGCGACCTTTTTGTTTTGTGAGAGGATTACTCTGTTACCTACTTCCCAATTCCTCCCTTTCCCCAATCAAAGCTCTGTTCCCTTCTGTTGGAAATACCACGCACCAAAGTAGAAGTTACTGTATCCAGTTCAGGTTACACAGAAGTGCACTTCTTGAGCAAAACCACAAAAATAGAGTGAGTGTCTCGGTGCCTGGATTGTTGAAGGTTAGTACAGGGCTCTTAAAAATAAGTCAATACAGTGAGGAAACAAAGGGAGAATACTGAGAAGGAAATGTAAAAATAAATTGTGTGATAATGTTGATGAGAAGTCCAGAGAAAGAGATGTCAGTAGAAAGATAAGGTGACTATTCAAATATGCGAATTTGAAACATATAAAGACCTATAGTGCAAATTAGATGAGATTTTAATAGTAATAAAATCAAAATTTTGATTAGTTATTTCAAGACATGAATGGAGTACATGGTCCTCAGAAAAACAGTTCTGTCAAGTTTTCTATTAGACAATGAATGTTCAGTCTTGTTTCCTCACATATTTTTTTTTTTAATTGAAAGTTTTCTGTGGCAATTCTGTTTTTCTTCAACAAAATTGCTATTCCCTTGGTCACCTATAGTTCCAGAAGCATCATCAAAACATTCTGTAGCTCCCAAGCCTGTCTCTTACAAGTAGTCACCTCTCAGAAAGAGTGGTCTTAAATTCCTGGAGGAAATGCTTCATACAGTCAAAATGGGCTTTGTGAACTAAAGAAAATAATGTAATGTTCACAAAAGCTCCATCTTAACAAAGTTTCCCCAACTCCTAGTTCACCTGGGGTTTGAAGAAACCAGTCAGGCAAAGCAGTTCAAATCTGATGCTGGGAAAACCATAAGAGATTAACATAAAAAGGAGAAGCATTTCTCTATGCTACAGTGAATACCAAAAAATGTATGATAACACTGACAATGTAAGCATGATAAACCTGTTTTTAGAATAATGTTCTATATTATCTCCTTGCATAACACCTAGCAATTCTTTGGCAGTGTAATCCATAAAGGCAAAATAATACATAAAAAGATGCACTACACAGAAGAGATGAATACAAGGCATAAGTTTCCTTTTAAGATCCATGCTGTGCTGTGAGTGGAAGCATGTTCAGATGCCAAGACGGATCCTTCTGTCCACACAAAATAGTGAAGATGTCTCACGATCTTTGTGGTTTTGAAACTAATTTCTTGCCAGTCTGAGTGATGCTTTGTTTAGGCCAAAATTAGCAGAATACAGAATTTCAGGGTCACTTAAGATTAGCATGTTTTTATTAAGCCATCCATGCTTGGGTTAAAAGCACTGAGAGGGGTGTATGTTTTCTTGTAGGGTAAAATGTTCTCTTCTCGAGGTCTCAGTTACCTGAAACCCATTTTTATTTTTTTTTATGGATTTTGTCTGGGTCATGGAGATAACAGTGAGTGGCTGGATCTTCTTCTTCCAGAGTATCTAGTCACAGTCCCATGGTGTTGTCCAGGGGCAAAAGTTCAATGCATAAGTGATCATGGAGGATTATTTATAGCATGAGAGCAGTTCACATAGAAGTAAAAAAGGCCCACTGTGGCCAGAGTGTTAGGAGAAGTTTTCCATCCATTTGGATGAAGCATCCTGCATAGTGATTGCCTACCAGTCCTCTCGTCTGACAGGTAGCTGAGCTTTTTGAATGGGAGTCAGGAATCTAAAGAAGCACCTAAGTATTGTTCAACCTTACTAAACAGTAATAACAATGTTCTGCAACTCCACATCATTTTCAGTGCAGCAGTGTCAAAATGCATGACTCTCATTAATGAAAGCACACAATGTATCTATGGGAGAGAAAATCAGTGTTCTTATTTTAGTGATGCAGATGATGAAGCAGAATGTGGTAATGTATTTGTCATAAGGACAAACACAGTAGGACTGTGGCAATGGCAGAAATGTTAACAGGATATTTCTGTTGTAATCAAAAGATGGCATTTCCAGCAGACCAAGAACTAGAGCCTAGGCTGAGGGTGGATCTGTGAGGAAAGATGTACAGTGATTATACTGATTTCTTCTCCCTTGCTGTAGGCTTAATGTTATTTAATGATTGTTTTACAGTGGTGCCCCAGGGCTCTACTCTGCTAGGCTCCTTACAGATAATTACAAAATAAAATATCCTTATCCAAAAGCATAGGTTATAGACTGCAGTTCGTCGGTTATAGCTTTAAAATAAATAAGATTTCCCTGGGGGGGTACGGGGTGGAAATCAAGGAAAACTACACTGAATGTCTGCATTTCAGCCAGAACACTGCATTTGAGGATTGTTTCCAATGTTTTAGTAGCAAAAGGAGATGCAATATATTATATGTACTATTTATTAATAAGTGACATAAATACAAGAAAGTAGACTAAGGATTTTGTCGTTAGCATCAGTAGTCCATTCCCATTTTGTCTGCAATGCAAACTGTAAAGAAAAAGGAAGCTGAAATTGATGTGTTGGGGTTTTTTGTTTGTTTGCTTGGGGTTTGATTTGTTTGTTTGTTTTGTGGTTTTCTTTTTTGTTTCTGTTTGTGTTTTTTACTTGTTCGTTGGTTTTGTTTGTCTGGGTGTTTGGTTTTTTTTGTTGATTGGTTGGGTTTTTTTTGTGCATGTGTGTTGTTTGTTGTTGTTGGGTTTGGTTTGGTTTGGGTTTTTTTTACAGCTGAGGTAAATGTGCAGAACAGTAAATCCCAGCCTGACAGATTTCATCAGGTCTCTGTATAACAAGCACTCTTTTTCAATCTTAAAACGTCACCATTATGTAAACCTTTTCAATGTTACCTCCTGTTCTCTAAACCCTTTATAAACCCATTATGATTTTAAAAAGATTTTATTACTTACAGCTAGTGCACAGAGAAGGTAAAGCCACTTTCTTAATTTTCAGGATGTTGTAACTGGAGGTTATTTCCAGAGTCCTTGAATTGAAATTTCTATGAAGAATATACGCTCATTTGTCCTCTAATAAGAAAAAATGTGAAAGAATACATTGATTAAGTTGCTAGAGATAAAACATGCCCATAAATGTTTGTGTTACTTCAAATATTTGAAGTATACTAAAAAAAGTAAATAATGCTACAATTTTCATTGTAGCAGCAGACAGCTGGCTGGCTTTAAATCTCAGTGGAAACAACATTGCTGGATGCTCAGAGCCTCCACTGTTCTATTTCAGCTAAAGGCAGGATTACTTGAGCTGTATTATATCCTCCATCTCATTTTCAGCTCTATTGCACCATTTATGCAGCCTGGAGGCTTATAGAGGCTTATATTCAGTTTCAGATAGATATAAAAAAGTAGTCTATATTCTCAGTGATAAAAATAGTCATTAATTACCAAGACTTGTAAACCACTTAGCATCCTTCTTAATGGTACATCAGGCATTCTATAGTTAATCACCAATAAAGAGAGGAGAAAAATACTTTGTGAAGATTATGATCTTTCTTAGATGGAATTGAATGCTGGAGTTAGAGGAATGTACAGAAAAGGCTTAGCCACATCAGTATGAATTTGCTTTTCAAGGGCTTCATTGTTTGTGTCTATAAAATTGATTAGATGTTGATGTTGAAGTCAGCCCCATGTGCAGAGTTCACCAATATAATCAAATGCCTTCCCTAATCTACACAGTGGTGTGATTGCATAGAAACAAAGAAGCCTTATCTAATCAGAAAAGATATTTTCGAGTAGGAGGGTGCCAGAGTGAACTTACAAAGGCCATTTTAGACTTCTTAAAAGGACAAGAACACCAGCAACAAGACTTGTTGAATTTTATATACATGTGAATAATTCAGCAGCCAGTCCAAATATGAAATGGCTAATTATCATTCATCTGTTTGTACACTTTCCTATGATGGAAGGCAAGTGATCAATAATAATTAAAATACCCCCTTCAGATCTGGTTTTAAATCCTAGGTTCAGCCAGAATAGACCAAGTGAGTACTAAGTGAATATCTTCAGCTTTTACGTTTTTTTTTTTAAGAACAAATGTTTCAGTCTATTAAAGAAAAAACTTATTTAACCTGTGTGGTTTGTTAAACATCTATTTACTGCTTAATTTTTCTTCATTTTGAAAAGTGTTCATTTTCAATTTTTTCTTGATTCTCCTGAGATATATGATTCAATTACAGAAGCAACTGGTTTTAGATCTTTTATGACTTCCATTACTATAGTACATAAGTGCCTCTCTGTGCATAATTCATCCAAATAAATACTTTCTTACCCAGTTGGGAAACTATACTCCTTCAACTTAGTCTGGAAACAGATATACAAGGGAAAATAATATTTATCTATAATACGGCATCAAAAAGTTCTGTGCTCCTGAGGCATGTGCCAGTTTGACCTAAGGATGAGACCTTGGCATGAATTTTCCTATGCCACATGTGCTTTTTTAGGGATGAAGCCATAGGATCTCCTGACTGGTCCATGGCTGGAGTGTAAAGGACACTGGGACTACAAACTGCACTAGAGCATGAAGCTGCCTCATGCTACAGGTTAGTATAGGTACAAGCATGCCTATAATACATTCAGCTAATGCTTGTTTCTAGATGATAGTCTAAAATAGCTTTGTTATGTTTCTAGGAAAAAAACCAAACACTTGTGTGATTTACCCAAGGGAAAGACTTCTGATTTTACACTGAGAAGGAAAAGCACCAAATCGTTAATCCTACTCTAGCACCCACTTCTCTATGGATAAATGATGCTGGTGAAAATAATGGTATGTAGATTAATATTGTCCCATTAAAAGATAACATCAATCCTAAAGATTTCATCTGTCTTGCATACTTAAATCACTATAGCTGCAGAAGTACTATCAGAAGGTGATTTTTTTACAGTAGAAAGTTAATGTGTACTCATTTGCAACTCATTGGGCTGACTAAAAGTAGAACAAGACTCCAAACTAAATCAGCAGTTAAGAGTAATATGTTTAGAGATATTAACTGAATAACAGCAAAGGTTTCATCTGTTCCAGAGCTGCAACAGACTGAAGCCATGGAGAATCATTAGCCGATCAGCATTCAATGCTCACTGTAAAGTCCTTCAAAACAAAAACAAAATCCCAAACTTATAAACTCTGGACATTTGACTTCAGGAATAATTTCTTTGGTCACCTTGGTGGAGGTAAATTATGACTGAACTACTGATTTAACAGGAAAAACAAACCAAAACTAACCAAACAAACTAAACAAACCAACAAACAAAAAGGCTGTACTAATGTTTATAGTACCTGCTAAAGCCCTATTTCAAAACTGTGAACTTAGTTATATTTAGGACACAGACACACACAACTCACAGCTTCCAAAATAATGTTCTATTGCTGACAAAAGATTTTTTTTCACAATCAACTAATTGACTGTGAGATTGCAATGCATACACTAAGTTCCTTTTTTCCCAAAGTTACTGCAACAAGATAATTGTACTGACTGTGCGATCATGAGTGAAAAAGGATTAGGGTATATAGTATTCTAGTGATTTTGACAGCTTGATTCATTGCAACTTGAAGCATACAAGTCCTTTCAGTGCTATTCTCTCTTGCTCATTAAAACTAAGACCCTAAGGTTTAGGAATCTGACACTATTTTTATTGACTGCTTTTATGTAAGAGCAAAAATAAACTGTGCAGAAGCACTGATGACACAGATCCCATTCACATGTTCATACTCATGACCTAAGTGCTTATTTCCTCTTTCAGTTTCATTCTCATTTTCAGTCTGAAACTGTAGGAAGATGAGAATAGAGATGACCAAGAGATACTTCCAACATCTGTGAAATCAGATTCGTATTTTCTGCTGACTACCAGCTTAAGGGCAGTACCTGGCTTGGTAGCAATTATTTATTTGAGATGTTAGTCTAGGAGAAGGAATACATGTCTTTGCATCTGGTGGAGAAAAGAGTAAGTCCAATAATTTTTGTCCAATATGACCTTTGAATGTACTCCATAGTGCAACCTGGGCTCTCTGTCACCAGCTCGGCTGTTATGTGGCTCTTGTCCAGATTGCAAGAGTTCTTTTCCATAGCAATAAGTGGGCTAGGGAGAGAAAGGGGTTGGTGTACATCTGGCTTCCTCAGAGGAGTGTAAGGATGTTGTGGAGTGCAAATTTCTCCTTTGGGGCCACAGAAGTCCCTTTAGAGTTAGCCATCAAGATACAGTGAAAAAGCATCCTTGATATGCTTTCTGGTAATGGTCTAAGTCCTGCACAAAAAATGGGTAACTTGATTTGTAGCAACTCCTTTCCTTTGTTGATGGAAGTATTTCTTGGGGTTTGGTATAATTTAGATCACATTCTGCTTTCTTCCCCATAATTCACCACGGATAACAGAGCAGGAAACTTCATACCAGAGAAGGGAATGGGTCACACAGCATAAAAGTCGTTCCTGGAAAATAAGAACATTCCTGTCAAGCGTTTAAACACTATATGAGCCTTTAGTTCCTAAATGGGGAAAAATAAGTGATAATAATTCTGCCACACACCTTAGGATCTCTGGGTTGACAATTGTGTCATGTCAGATATGTGCATAGGCATTAAAATCTGAGTAAGAGCATGGTAGTTCAGCAAAACAGTGTGAAAGATGGACTATCATTCCAGCAGATAAATGCCTCAATAAGTCAGTCTGACTTTTGTACTTCGAGCTTAATATCTACTGTTTACTAGCCAAACCAACCTTTAGATTTAATAGGACAGTCTCAACTTCGTGAAAGTTGCAGTTCACTAGGCATTATTTCAAAAAACCCATCCATTTTCAGCACTGAAATGACTTTCAGGATCAAACCATGCTTCGCATCTCTGGTTTTCAGTAAGATCACACTGTAACCATTACTCTATCAAAACTAAAGACAAAGTAGAAGTAGCTTTTCTCTCTCATTTAATCATCACTGTTAAGAGTTATAGTTATAAGGTCAGTGCCCAGTGGCAAATTTTCACATCATGGAGTACTGTGAGAAGTGCCTGAGCCTGACATGGGAGATTTTTTTTAAAAAGTGTCCTGTGAAAAGCGTAAGAAGCCAAAGTTGTGTATCCACTGTGCCATCTTATTACCTAGAAGCAAAAATAATGTATCTTTAAAATGCTTTGTCTTTTAATGAAGGTGCAGTATTTAGAGTCTAGAAAGGGATTATAGAGCTCAATGAACTATATAGTAATACTTCCGTGTTGTGAAGCAGACAGAAGATTGCTGTAGCCTACCTGGAACAGGAATCTTTGTATTTTCCACTAAAGGCTGTGAGTAGTTAGGCTTTAAATTAAACTTAAAGCTGGACAAATAATAGGAAAAATAAATCACAAGTATTTGGAATGATTTATAAAGTGAAGCAAATGGCCATGTTTTTCTGCTTTTTACGTTCATCTCTTCACCAATACTTGTATTCAAGTGAGTAAAATTTTATTTGTACACAACTCTGCTTCACAGTATACTGAATACACTTCAGGTATAAGTGAAGATAATGGATTTTTAGTTTTCCAATCGAATTTGTCAGAATGCACTTTCCTCTCTCTTCCCTAAGTAAAACTCAGTGTAGGAATGGGCTATGATATTAGGAAAAAATTTTTCACCAAAAGGGTTACCAAGCACTGGAATGGGCTGTCCAGGGAAGTGCTTGAGTCATCATCCCTGTATGTATTTGAAAGATGTGTAGACATGGCATGGAGGTGGTTTAGTGGTGAACTTGGTGGTATTAGTTTTATGGTTGGACTCAGCCTTAAGAGTCTTTTCCAACCTCAGTGATTCTATGAAACCCAGTTCCTTGCTATTGCATATCTCCATATACCAGTTCAGTACTCCATATGGCAATTCAGTATCTCCAGTAAGGAGACATCTGTAATATTTTCTCTTTAGAATAATTATGGAAAACTGATCAGATATTTAACAGTCTCATTGTAAAAAATCTTTATATCCTTCCCTAGGGTGAATGTTGATCTAGCTTCACTGTGGCTTTTTTTCTATACTATCTCTCTTTCTTTCATACACATTTCTTCCCAATCAGAACTATCTGGATGGGCTGAGAAGGACATGGTATTGATAACAATTTGAATCTTGTCCTTGAATATCTAAACAAGGTCTCGGAGGATCTACATAAAGAAATTTCCTCCTTCTTCCTGCACATCCCCCTGGCTTTGCTGTTTTCTGTCACTTGTGTGCAGGTGATAGCTGCTAATGAATAAGGATAATATTTCAAGAAAGAGAGTCTTTCTTTGAACCAAGTAGATCTTCACTAAATATAGTCTTCCAGAGGTTCAGCAAGAAGGTACTATTCTTCTAATTCCTATGGGTGCATCTTTTTTCTTTTTTTTCAGGGAGGACTGGGTATACAGTCAATCAGCTAGTTTGTCACACCAGTCCTGGTGAAGAGTGGTGAATACTAGGACTCTGAAGACCAAAATATTCATGCATTCTCTTTATGTCCAAGCACAGAGCTACTGTGCTGACAAAGGAGTCTGTGAGGGAGGTGATTCTGCCCTCAGACTGAAGTCTGGGTCAAGCAGCAACCCGAGACACAGCAGCAAGCAAGCTTGCATTAAGCAGAGACCTCTCTTGGATAGGATGATCAGCTATAGTTCCAATCAACTTACTGGGTACCCCCATTAAAAGATACCTTACGGTGTTGAGAGTCACGATGAAGCCAGGAATGTGAGACCAGACCAGGGATTTCCAAAAGCATTGCTGTGCCATACCAAGGGGTATGTCTGGGTGTCCAGGCACCTCATCAGCTGAAGTAGAAACCTTTGAAGTAGGCTGGACTCCAAGTGACATAACCACGTATCTCGCAGTGAGAGAAAGTACGAACATTAAGGATTGCAGCTAACTTTCTTAGAATACTCAAAAACATTTGGCCAGAGATATTTAAAGGAGACCAGAAAGACATAGTTCTGGAATATGTTTTTTAACAACCCAAACCCCTCAAACTTTTTAATCCATTAACGTGGTTTCCCTTGTTTGCCTTTGTTTCAGGCTCTTTCCTCCATGAATTTACTTACATATAATGAAGTGTAGCATCAAGGAAGGGAAGACCAGAAACATATGACAAGGTGACCTACTATAAACAGCAATATTGATTCTCAAGACACAATTTTCAAGCATGTCATGAGCCAAATGTTGCTGACATAAGGTCTCCAAATAATTACAGGCTGCATTCAGATTCGTAAAAAGAAAAGTATGCTTCTGAACAATTAATTTACTTAATTTTTTGCTCTACTTATCCTATATATGGGAAAAATGGCAGTAGCAAATGTATAGTTCACACACTACTTTAAGAGGTGATGGTTTCCTTCAGTAGTAATGAGAACTTGACTGGTGGTGAACACAACAAGACAGTGTGGCCAAATTAACATTGAGAATGTGTTTCATAAATTATAGTCATATTAAACCTGTTACAATATTAGTATTTGGCTATATACTTTCCTTGGATAATAATCAGACAGGTAATTCTAATAGAAATCGTGTCACTTCAAAGTCTTCCAGTATTTTTGGGCAGATGGAATTTCTTAATTTTCTTATTTCATATGGCTATCAAGCAAGTGTTGTATTCTCTGTAAAGGAAGCAGCATTGTTAGAAAATGTGCAATAGATTTTGGTATACATATAGACCTTTAACTCATCCATGTTTGTGCATTGTTGCTTTGTTTTTTTTAATAGTTAATGTCTGCATAATTCTTAATCTGAATAAAATATAAATAGTTAAGTATAACTGTTTCAAACTAATATTCAATATGCACATCTGGAAAACAAAAAAAGGGCAAATAAAATTGATTGCAAATATAATATTCTTTTAGCCAGCACAGCCTCAAGCTAAAAATAAGTTAACGTGAGCATCACAGAACTCTTCTTGCTTCAAGAGTCTCTAGCTCTGCATTATAGAATACTGGTCTGCATTTTCAAATACTTTGCCAGAAAGAGCAATTAATATTTTGGAATTTAAAAAGCAAGGCAATAATCCCATTTATCTTTCATCTGAAAACTTCCTGGGATAATTTGGGAAGTTCCTTGGATGAGGAACACATTCTACAAATGCACCTAGCTGTTGAATTCAGTGGTACATGGGCTTCCAGACACCTCTGTGTTTCTGCACAAACCCTTAGAAGGGTTTTCTTTATGCTGGTTTCCAAAGTTTCTAATTGGCGTTACTAATGATAGCTGGCAGATGGCATGTGAGGTGTTTCCACTCCTTATTTTGAACCTGGCTTTTGTCCATCTTTTGTGTTGATAACTGTAGGACAACACCCTAGCAGGCAATGAGTGCTGAGAGGAGTCAAGTGTCCTGGAGGTGAAAATGCAAAATATTCACTCAGATAATGAAAATTACTCTGTTTATGGGGATTATACCTTTAAGCATTGACCTTCTGTCATCCAAATCAGTTTAAAAAGCAGTTGTGTAAAAGACTGCTTTAATCATAACTCTATATTACCCATGGAGGTTTTTCTGGTTGCTGAACAATGATGAGGAGAAGCTTCATGAAAGTGTGCTGTGTTGCCAATGTTTTTATGCATGATAAGTGCTAGTTCAGTTTGTGGGTTGTTTCATTTTCTATTCTTTCCTGAGGCATCTTATCAGTTACTGTAAACCTATGTTTGTCGTCTTGGACAAGAAATAATTATGATTGCAGCTTTTCCAGGATTAATGGCAGGGGGTAGAGTGTGGTGCGTAAAATGAATTAGCATGGTGTATCGGGGAAAAAATATTGTGATTTTTACTAGCAATTAACAAGACGAAAGAATAAAAAGCTTGCTCCGTAATATTACTGGTCTGTGTGGGGTTGGTGTGGGGTTTTTTTGTGGTGTTTTGTGTTGTTTTTTTTTCCACTGGAATGGTAGGAGTCAGTGTGGGACTCCTAATGAAAGCCTATTTGGTTTGGGCACCCTTAAGTCTTAGCCTTTATTGTATTTCTTGGAATTAGAAAGTGGATGTGTGTAGCAGATGTTACCAGCCTACTTTGGCTCATTGTAATTCCTACAATACTTAGTTCCTTATCTTTAACCCATTTCTAAAATCGATGATGTCAAGCCTCCCTGGCTTCACATAATCTAATATGTTTAAAAAATGATTTTTCTTGCCATCTTATTCTTTCTGCCTTGCTTCTGCATCTCCTATCGACTTTAATTAAGCTTTCCTTAGGCTTGTGACCTTGGTGAGCTTTTAAAAATAAAGTGAACTGACTTGCAAGGTGATTTTTTTCCCAATCTTTTTGTAGCCCTGCTAGAAAGACTTTATGCGGTGTTCAAAAATACAGGCTATTCACTTGGGATTGTCATATGTGCGCAAAGTGGCAACAAGGAGAAACTTCAGCCTTCTGATTCCTACATCACAGGAAACAGTTAATTTCTCTATAATCTATGCTTTGACTTTTCTACCCCTTTAGGACCTAAATATACAGTGTTGTTTTTTAAAAGAAAGTTAGAAACTATTTTTTCTTTCAGGCAGACAGTATTGAAAGAATATCTTTAAAAAAAAATAAAAAAATATATATATGAAGTGCAGAGAAAAACCTGTGTAGAAATCCCTAACCAATTCTCAGCATGCTTGTTCTCTTCCTTGCCAATTTTTTTTCCCAATAAAATCTCAGAATAGATCGGTAGAAGTAGATGACTCTTCCTAATTCCATTTATAATTACATTTGACTGGCTTCTGCCAAAGGTCTGAATAGTAAATCTTGTCTCGATTTTTACTGCTATGGAATGTACATATGAATCAGTGCACATTGTCATACTCTGGAATATGAAATACCCCTGAAGCTGACATTATAGATTCTAGAGAGTCTTATATACAGCATGGCTAAATGGCGCTAAAACTCGAAAGGATTTTTTTTTGTTTGTTAGCTTGGTCTATTCTTTCTTACTTGGAATCATTCTTTTTGTTAGCTTCTGTGCTTTGTGGATGGTAAGAAGTGTACAACCCCATACAGAGCTTTATGCAGCTTTATAATTATTTGCCTTTGCAGAGGCTTCTCTTCCTGCATTCACTGGGGAGCTGGAGGAGTTAGCAGAGTGTGTGACCTGCCCAACCTGCCCCTTTAGTAAAAGTCACCTCTTGCTGGAGCACCCACTCAGAGGTCAAGTAATGAATGCAGTATTAGATGCAACTTCACACACATAACAAAGTCATAGTAGGAGAAAAAAACCACAACTTTTTCAGGCATTACATAATGTACTAAATAACACAACAGAAATCTCAGTAAAGGCTGGCATTTTAGTATTAGGCTGAGGTAAACAGTATGGTGAAGATTGCAGTGTGCCTTGACCTAATGACCTATAATAGTACAATCCTCATTTGTTATTTGCTAGGAGTATATTTTGGATTAGTCTTTACTTCTTAAGACAGTAAATTCCTTTCTTTTTTTTTAAAAAAAAAAGGCAATCTCTCCATATAAATTATGTTCAGTGGTAGCAAAGACTAAACCTTGAATTAAGGTTGACATACTGCTAAATTTATCAATCCTTCTTGACATGGTGCATTTAAAACTCTCCTAGTTCCAGGTATTCTTCAAGCCATATTCTAGCATAACGTAGTTTTCCACTGCAGACAAGGCCTTTAAATGAGTTTGTGAATAACATGAAATTTGTTTTATTTAGATGCCTTAGTATACATCCCAGCAAGCCACATCATACCACTGCAGCAGTATTCAATATTCTGGTTTTAGAACCGGAAACAGTATATCAGCTCAGTAAAGTGTGATGCCTTCATAACACAGCTGCAACGCTTTTGAAATCCAAGAGCTCTGCACAGGTGTATGCTATGCTTGGAATGAGCTTGAGGGTCTAATATACTGCTGCGGTGCTCTTTATGGACATAGCCTCACTGAGTAAGAGGGTATGATTCACCACCATAAAATCAGGATTGTGACTTCATAAGGTACTAGATCAAGGCATAACCCTGATTTTAAAGACCACTGATTTAATCATTTGGATTGCATTTAATATAAGGTTTTAATAATTGGATTAATAATTGGGTTAATAATTTATATTAATAATTAATAATTGGATTGTTGCTCCTTTCCATCTATGAAAAATTAATGTTTCAAACAGCTGTGACATTAAAATTATACCAACTTTCTTTATTTTCTCTTTTTAATCCTCTAGAGTCAGTCTGTTGTCACTATTGTATCTAAGAGAAAATTAGAAAAAGAACATTGAGCAGACAAGTTGCAAATTGTTTTTCATGTGCGTTTTTTTTCCCCATGAAGAGCTTACCAGTATTTCAAAATGTATTAAAAGTTTCCTGCTTCACTTTAGCAGCCTCCACTGAGACTGCAAGCCTTGAGGATTTTAAATAGACTTGAATTGAAAGATATGAGATGATGAAGGACCAGGAGAGCGACTCCTTACAAGAGCCTGGACCTTTGGACAATACAGATACTGCCTTTAGAACTAATGAGTTCTGTGCCATTCCAGCTGTGTGGTGTCATGAAGTGCATCCTTTTGCCTGACATTTTTACCTAAGCAGATAATATTGCTGTCAGTCTGTTGCATTCTGTACAGACATTCTGTTCTTAAGAAACAACTATTTTTTTTTTTTTCATAAGGCTTGAATTAATTCATAGACAGATTTTTCAGACTGGGGGTGTTTGGGAGTGGTAGGATTCCTTGCCTGTGCTAAAAGACACCAATGAAAGATGAAGGCAAGCCCTTAAATGTCTGAGCATAGATCAATGTTCAATTTAATAAATCTGTTAGATAAGGATGACAGTTTTTTTGTCGCAAACTGGAATATATACAGTATCAGCAAGAAACTCTCAGGCAATTTTATTTTGGTATCTGAAATTCAGCATCTCTTAAGCGACTTAAAGATAAATTACCACTTTTCCAGTCTACTTTGGAATCCAGATTTAGTCAACAACATCTAGGATTCAGTATAAAAGAATTCATTTCTCCCTGTCTTGATGGTACTAGCTAGCATTCACGCAGGATAGATTTTTTCAGTCTGATATTCAAGCTGTATTTGCAGGGATGTTTGGGAAACTTCCTTTTCTCTTACAGGTAGATCCAGACCAATGAATAAAATCTCTAATTGCAATGCCTTAAGCTCATTCTACATTAGAGTGAGTGACTGCTCAAGGTATACTATAGCAGAAGGCCAAATCCATGATAGCTTGTAGAAGCTTGAAATAGATATTTACAGTTTAAAAATAGAGGCTATTTGTGTTGATAAATAGATCCTGGGTTAGGGGTAGACCCTGAATATGGTACTGCTTTGTCAGACATCACTCTGAATTTGCAGAACTGGGAGTCCTCTGCTCTGTCCCCTTTGATTACAAAACAGAGCAGCATGAAAGAAAAGGGCTAATGTCATCTCTGTTGGCTATCTTACAACGGGCATCCTGGGTTTAGTTTGATTGTTCTGATATTCATTATATAGTACATTTACCCTCCAGATTTGCACAGGCTAAAATATATATTGAATCAGATCTTTGACATTCTAGCTATTTTAGGTTGATGTAAAATAGAAGTTCATTATGAAGGTCCTCAGCAAACTTGTACAAATGGGGATGAAATGTCAGGTGACATTCCTCTAGATTTTTAACTTGGAAATTATCTGTATTCTCAGGTGTAAAGAATAATAAAGACACACCTAAGTGAGGGTGATATGTGAATTGTTTTGTCTTTATTATATTTCATGGTAAAATAATTTGTCTTTTCAACATATATAACTTTTCATGTTAATAGTTGGTGAATGTCTTTTTTCAACTATGAACTTAGCCATTTCTTTTCTTGTCATACTGTTTACTCCTTCGATCAAAAATTTATCTTTCTTTCACTTTTATTTCAAATGTGTCAAACATTTCTCTGATTGAAGCATGATTATGATTCAGTGCATATATAGTGTATATGAAATAGTCCCAAGAAAATTTGACACCAAACCTTCCCACATGGAGGATAGTTGCTCATAAGAGAACACATAGATAGGAATTACACTTAAAGGTGTGAACAACTAACATTCTCCAGATCAACTTGCTCTTCAAAGTGGGTTTCTGTCTACATTTTATTGTTATTTCCACTGTAATCTGTTGGTCCAGGTTGTGGATTCTATACGGTTGATGCTTCTGAAGGCTTTGAGAAATCCATCAATGATGCTCTGGATTCATCATCTCTCCTGACATAATATTTGTTAAATAGGATGCTCTTCACCATTAGTTCTATCTTTGGTATACTAACCATATACACAAGAATGAAAATCCTGCAATTCTTGTGTATATAGCAAAGATATAGAACTCATGACAAAGCATGCATTCAAGATGATACATGCATATGAAGAACACCTGAAAATATGCTTTTATAGCCCATCTGATCAATATCAGTAACTGAGAAAAAGAGATTCTGTATCTAGACAAGGATGTATATGTTATGCTACAGTAATTTTTAATGTAAACAACACAGCCCCTTGAAAGATGGCTAATTAATTCTTTACACCTTCCTCTTTTCCAGTCTGATTCTTGAGTTGTCACAATCAACTTGTCACAGCTATGTTGCTTTGAAAGAAGTTATCGCTATGACAATTATTGCATGTTCCATGAGTATGTATACATGCCTTAAATCATTTTTGTATAACACAACCTCAGGCACTACTGTATCTCTTTGCAGAATATCTGGACTATTTGAATTTCAATAAATCCCCTCTGATTAAAATATCTGAGAAACCCTCTACTGATGAAGTATCTTCTGGTTTGTGGTCCTAAACCTTTCCTGGGTAAAAGATTAAATGGGTTGAGAACAAGCAACTAGGAGTACGAAGATGAGACACAAAACAGAGGTGGTCTCAAGGAAGAGAAGACCTAATAGTTATAGTATGGTGAACTGAAGTGCTGCTAAACATGCCAGAGTCACTCCAGTTGTGGGAACTGAACACAACTTCTGTAGCTTGTACTGCCAGGTGTGGTTATTTTATTTGTATTTGGATGGTGACAGAAGGTCTTGAAAATGAGGTCAGTTACAACAGATGTTGAATAGTGCATGAAGATTCAGGCCATTTCTGAACAACCTATGAGCTAAACAAAACAGTTGAGTTATAATAATTTTTAGGATGTGCCCAATTGGATTTATGGATCTGTTTCAGCATGACTATAAAGGTCAGATGGGTGTCTGGGTACCATGAAGAACTGAGCCCACTGGCCCCTGCTAAGTGCCTAATGACTGATTTGTTGACTGGAATGCAGGTATCCTAGATGAGTATGAAGAAGGTAGGATAACTTTCACAATTGCTAACATTTTAAACAGTACATGAATATTTTTGGTACATGAAGGAATAGAGGAATCAATTCAGCACTGCTTATGACTGTAGGATTCCAAGCAAGTAGCCTTCTGCCCAATAATGCTTCTTCCTGTCTTGATCATTTAGCACCCAATAGAGATATATATTAAACTTTCACTACAGTTGGTGCCACCATCACCCACTTTAAGATGGTAGGATTGTAACTTGTTAATTTGCTGATGAACTGTATGTTATGACAAGCTATTGTCTATTACAGTAATAGGACATATTTATCTTTTTAATGTTAGGGGAATTTAGGCAGCCAAGGCAAAATAACTGCTTATGATAAAAATTTCCCCTTTCTAGTAATGTATTAAATTGAACATCTCTGCTGTTGTGTTTGTTCTTTTACATATCACCACAATTACATTAGTCAGTGGGTGGATGTACTTGGTAGCCTATCCCTGGCTGAGCTTTCTCACTCTTTCTTTTGCTTTCCAGCCTTACTGTGGTGGTAGTTCAGATTAGGTAAATAGGTATTTCTACATTTCAATAAGTTCAATAAGGAATTAAATATCTATCTCATATAAAACCTTCTGTGAATAAGTAAGAACTTGGACCAGTTTATTACTCTTTGGCTCAGTTCTTACTTCAAGGGAGTTTTATTCAGCTTTGTTCAAAACATGTAGGCCGTATATTCTGAGCTCAACATGAGTTGTCTTACTAAAGAAGAATTCATTGCTCACATGTGTTTTTTTGTGTTAATGGGAACAGGTCAGGGTCAGGAAACATTCTCATTTCACAGACCTGAAAGGAAACTTCAACTGTCAAAATGCAGTTGAAATGCGAGACAGGCAGTCTCCTCATATAAGAGGGAATTGAGGTGTACTGAATGATAGCATCCGAACAGGCAATGTATACTGCTTAACACTTTTGAAGGCTGACCATTTGAGAGCTGTCCTTCAAGGGTGTCTTTTTGCTCCTGCTCCAATTACACTTGCCTAAGAGAGAGGAGGGGAAAAAAGGCGAAACAAATGGCCCATAACAGGTTTTTGGTTGATAGCATGGATTCAGGGTACCTTGTTACAGTGAATAGATATTACTTTCCAATACCTCTGCAATAAAATTTTGCTGTCAGCAAGAATCCATTTTTTACTGAAAAAGAAACCAAGATTATTTAGCCAGATGTATTACAGTAAACCTTGGAGTGTGACTGGGGAAGAACACATGGCTAGTAAAGAAATAAATCTGCAAGTTAAATGTATTTATTGACTGTTGATATAATGCAGGGTTTTATGCACTGCATCAACTTAAATTTAATGTTTAACCAAAAAAAGAAAACACTTGAAAAGGTATAATAGAATAAAAAAAATTTTTTTTAAAAAAGTGAGGAATTATTAAAATCTGTGCTACATTGAGATCTGTGTTCCTAGAGGCACGTTTAGCATTAGAAAGGACATATGAATGAGGTTAAAGCTTTGGAGTAATAATGGAGTTGTGCAGTTAATGTGTGTTTCCAGAACTACAGAAAAATAAAGAAGATGATCACTTCTTAAGGAGATTTGTTTAAACCAACTGATACAGCTACTAAGTTTCCTATTAGATATGAATCCCAG
>JANHFX010013881.1:55617-83590 GCA_027560015.1 Chloroceryle amazona | reverse complement strand
AGGTAGAGATGTCCCTGCTGGTGTAGGGAGGTTGGACCAGATGACCTCTGGAGGTCCCTTCCAGCCTAAACCATTCTGTGATTCTATGAAATGTAAGTATTAGGAGCCTGCCCACAAAGACTGGTTTTCTTGGAAGCAGTCAACGGTGCTATCCCACAGCAAGCTACTGGAGCTTTTTCCACCTCCCCCAGCGGCACGGCGTTCCATTTCTCCTGGCCTTGGCCACTGAACACTCACCATTGAGGTCCGTGGTGGTCAGCCCTGCCAAGTCTTACCTCCAGAAAAGAGAGCAGGGGATTCCCAGGCTGTCCTTGGAGGGAAGGGCAAGGAATCTACTAAAATGAAATTCAGGGCCGATTGAAATCAGACCTTTGCATTCCCATGTATGGCAGTGTGATTGGAAATGCAGCGTTCTGTATTTTGGGAGGTGAATGCAGGGGACGTACAGTGAAGAGGTAATGCTGGTGTAATCTGTATTATTCCCTGTAAAGCTTTAGTAGCACTCTGGGAGTGATGGAAGAAGCTGGAAGCACATGACTGCGTGCCTCGGACAAAAGAGAAATTACTGATACGTGCCTCAGACAAAAGAGAAATTAGTAGTATATTTTGCTTGTTATTTGAAGCAAAAGGAATGGAAATGACATCGTTCTTCAAATAAATTACTGTAAGGAGGCAGTTTTGAAAGATACCTGAGTTTCCATGGGTTTGCTTTTATCTAGAACTGTAAGATAGGCTTTCTGCAACAGAGCAGCAAGTTCTTCCCGTCAGCCAGTAAGCTCAGTTCTTCGCAAACTTGTTAGGTGGCAGAAGCTCACAGGCAGTGCTGCTGTGACATCGCAGTAACCTGCCTGCAGCACTCCCCTGGCAGTGGTGTAAGCTTCTTGGGGCTCTGTAGTCGACCTGGACGGACCGACTGCACCTAGAGGTGAGGACAGCCCACTCCACGTGCCCGCAGGCTTGCCAGCACCTTTGTTAGGGTGACAGGGAAAGGGCTGGTTGTCCTGGTGAATGGGGCTGTTGATTGAGTTGCTGAATTACTGTGTTACATAGTTCTGGTCGTATTTAGAGAGTTCGGATGAACGATTGCGTGGACGGGCAGACCGAAAGTGGCTCCTTTGGAGGAGGTGAAGCTGGTCCAAAAGGAGCTGTCTCATCCAGTTCTTCAGGGATGTTTTTGGCATCTTGAATGCAGTGGGAATTTGTTTTTTTTGTGTGGTTAGATGGGCTTGGGTGAGGTGCAGAGATGCCAGTCAGACTCAAGAAAATAGCAAAGCGGTCAAAGCCATAGACTTTGGAAAGCCATGGGCATTTGGAAAACGTTTAATAATTCTCATTTAGCTTTTTGTCCTTTCCTGATGGCATTGGCTCTTTGTTTTATTGACTCTTCTTAAAGTATCTTCCTAGCAACTGAGTACTTCTACCAGCTCCTCCTCTGTCACATCCTCCCTGTTATCCTTCCTGGTGATTTACACTGAATGTGTTCAGTGGAGCATCTTTTGGTTTGTCGTAGAAGTTTTGCTTGTAGCACATCATTATTTATGAAGACACAGACTAAATACTCCCTCTAGGTACATTGCTTACTAATTGGACTTAGCACAGACTATTTACAAGCCCTCAGTATGTTTTGTTACTATGATTTGTAATTCTGTTGCTGTTGTAGATACGTTACATTTTTATTAGGTTATTTGGATATTAATTTTTTCCATCTATTAAAGAAAGGGGAGATTTGGGCTCTCTGAGAAGCCTGTAAAATTATTTTGTTCTACCTGTGATGTAAGCACGTTTGCATTCCTGGCAACTAAAAGTCAAGCAAATGGTCTATTTGAGACGTGGAACTTCTAAAATCATAGACTGTTGTGGTCCCAAGGGAATCTTAAATCACAGACAGGAGACTGGCTATGAAAAGGAAAGGAAAAATTTGTGTCACTGTTTAAAACAATAGACTTCTTTCATGTGGAGGACCTAGATGTCTGTTAATTACCAACTGGCTCGAGGGTTTTGGAGTCTGGCCCAAAGTGCTGAAGCTCTTAACCATCCACTAGCTGGCATATCCTTCCAGGTCTGCATTGGAGACTGGTAATGTAATGAATTTGAAACCTTTTCAGTGTTAGCTATATTTCTGTCTTACAGTCTCAGTATTCGTTGCCAACATAGATTCCAGACAATTGCGTGAGCACAGAAAGCAAGGACTGGTTTAAATGTTAGATAACATTGGGCCAAGCTGAGCAGCACGCATTGTCTTTGCTGTGCCACAGCTCCACCACAGTACACTGCTCAAGACCTCAAACTGTGTCCTCTAATTTTGGGTGACTCAGGCGACTGAGCAAGCTCTGAAAGCCTGTGATTACAGTTGAACTTGAAAGGGTCAGAGATGTCTGGAAGCCAGGCAGTAGATGTATGCGATGAAAGGAAACGAAAACAAATGGATGCCTCAATCCCTTTTTGTCTTCATTTCTCCGTGTGAACATAAGTATATATTTATCTGAAATAAACTTTCACTGGTATTTTGTGAGGTAAAGCTAATGGTCGTAAAATATTCTAACCCCTTTGATGGCTCTGTTTGTGGGTTTGCATGCAGATGAAAGTGCACAAAGGACCTTCATTTAATGAAGACGTAGCAGACAAAAATTTCAAAGTAGTTTTCAAGATTTAGTGAATTTATGGCGTTCCCACACTTCAGAGATGTTCTGTGGAGCTTCAAAAATTAGTTCCATAACATCTTTTCAATGTGTGTTTTATTTTTTTTAAATCAAAGTCTAGATGAAGCTGTCCTTGTGATGCCAGATCGATCAGTTAGTGCTGGTCTTGGTAGCAGCTGTACAGAGGAAAGGGAGTGAGTGCCTGGCATAGAATTGGACCTGACCTAATAAAAGCCATCAAAAGGAGGCAGATGGCAAAATATTGAAGTCATTTTTGCGTGTAGGTGGAATAACTGCTTTGAAATAAAACCCCCTGTAAGGTCTCAAATCTACTAAAAGGAATTTGACTACAACCTTTGTAAACAGGATAAATACAAACCAGGGTAAATACATGTCGTGGTGCAGACACCCAACAATGGGGCTCTTACAAAGAACATTCTGGACTTAACAGTTCTTAATTGCAGCTCCCTGTGGGAAGACTAATTCAGCTGAAGAGAACCCTATTCTTTTAGCAGATAGCTTTTCCTGATCCAGTTTACTGTGCTGCATCAGTGGTGGTTTGCCTGACTTTGGAGAGGTGTCAAAACTAGCAGTAAGGTGTGGAGAATTGGAGGAGCAAGAGATGTTGCCCTGTTAATATTTATTGCTTTTGATTTTTGTTAAGTGTTATGAAGGGTCAGGAAACCACAGGCCTCTGAATATTTTAAATTGGCATTGGCAAAGGAAGAAACAATTCTGTTCCCCACGTGCTTCCCTGTTCATTTGTGTCATTGCTCAGGGACCTGGTTGGAGCTTAAAATAAAACTAAAAATTGCTCAGCTGATTTTATCTGAATATTTTCCCCATCTAATTAGCTGGGCAGCCAGTTGGTATTTCTGCTTTTCTCAGGAAACTGCTGGTGGCCTAGGGACAAAATGAGCATTTGGAGATGAACGGCTTTCTAATTTTATTATTGGTGTCATTTATGGCAGTTGAAAGTGTTTGTACAACTACTTCTTCCATATGAGTGAAGTGCTGGTATGGGCAGAACACTTACTGTATCCAGCTTATTCTAGAAGGTCTTCATTGCACAGCAGAGCCATCCTGAGCCTGGACCTCTCTGTGTCTCTCAGTTGTACTAGACCAAAAAACCCTCCTGCTTTTTATGCACAGTGAAGATGAATGGGTTTCTTTGGGGGGCAACTGAATTGAACTTTGATGTTTTGTGGTTTTTGGTTTTGTGTTTGGTTGTTGATTTTGTTGTGGTTTTTTTTTTTCTGTAAAATTTTTGTATGACTGGAACCAAAGAAGCTATGTTGAAAATATGCGAGCTGTCCTTTCAGCAGCACTAAATAAGAGAGGGAACTGTGGGCTCAAACCTTTGCAACTGTTTTACATAAAAAAATGTTACTTAAGTGGCTCAAATGTATGAATTTGGCACTCCTTTCACAGAAGTGGGTACCTCTGCTGTTTGTTACAAAGTCATCCCAAAACCAATGGTGGCTGACATATATATATAAAAAAACCAACACGCACACAAAAAAAACCAACCCAGAACCCAAAACCTTCAGTAAGATTGGGTGTTGCTAGACAGATAGGTTTCATGTCTATCTACCAAAAAAGAAATATTAATTATGCATAAATCCACCAAATACTGCTGGTTAGGTTAGTTTAGTGTGACACTGGTTTCTGTCAATTTGTCATGACCCAGTTTCATGAGTTGTGGTTTGGTAGCATAAGTTTTAAGTGAAAATTTTTAAGCTTAATTGATTTTTGTTAATGAATTCACAGGAAGTGCTACAGTCCTCGATCAAGATATGTGGTTGCAGCCTGGGTATAGAAATGTGGCAGAAGGGACAGAATCTTTTATTTTTAACAGTTTTTGTCCCCACACATTGCAGAAATATTTTAAAAGGACATCCCTTGTCCTCCAAAAAAGTGCTCATGGGTGGACAGATGATTTTTTTTTTTTCTTTTGTTCTTTTAGTCCTCTAGCCTGGATTGTCCGTTTTGGAAATGACTGATAAAGGTAGTTCTAAAAATTTCACACATTACCTTTACAAAGTCCCTCCAGAGTTCCTCTCACTACTAAGCAATACTAAGCAAAAGCTGTATTTTCAGGGGAAGTAGTAGGGGGTTGGTTTTTCCAAGCTGTTAAGTTTTCAGGGTACCTGACAGGCTGATCTTCCCTCTGCAGCTCTGCCCTTCCTAGAGCTGATGCAAGGGAGATAGGGCAGCAAGGGCTACACTTCCTTTATTAGCAACAATAGAACAACTTAATCAATTGTGAAACAGCATCTTGATTTTTTTTTAACAGCGTGAGTGTTTAAAAAACTCCCACAAACTTCTGATAGCTCAGTAATGTTTGTGCCTTGTGTTTCCTGTTACAAAGGACAGTAATTAAAATGGAATCAAGTACTGCTGCATAATTAGAGTTTGAAATGTGCCAAGTGACAGCTATTGGACCAGCTGATCTTTTTAAAGACTCCATGTCAATCTAGCACAAAGGCATTTGTACAAATTTATTGCAGCAAAGAATACAATTCCCTTGCTTTTAAATGTGGGAAGGAAGTTGAGTGGGGCTTTGTAAGTAAGGGCACTGGAGATCACTGAGTATGGAGAGATTAAAATTATGTGGAAAGAGAGATCACTTCCAGCAGCTGTAGTGTTCCGAGCAACACATAACATTCAGCTCTTTGTTATGGTTTTTTTCATGTCAGCAGAGAGCCTATATCAGCTTTCCCTCCTCAAGTGTACCTTTTAATTGTGTACTCTTATGCAGTTCACTGGCAGTCAGGCAGCTGTCTTTCACTTCTGCAGATAAGCAAAAGGCCTCCAATTCATGCTGGTCATTCACTACCAGTAGCTTTTGGCTACAGGAGAAGCCGTCTGCAATATATGATTTATTTGTTGTTAGAAATAAGGCACCAAACTGAACTGTACAGGGTGATGACAGGACTGCAGGATGGTTGCAGTCCTCTGTTAAGGCAAATTTTGTGTATATCACATAATCGCTGGGAAATGTCTATGGTTTGGGGATAGTTTTTGTTTGTTTATTCATTTTTTGACAAATTGCTTTAAGCAAATGAGCTAAGTAAGGCTGAACCCTCTAAACACAAGCTTATTACCTAGAAATTGCATTGTGCTGTGGTCCTACTCCTCATCTGAAGGCCATTAATAGGTCTTGTCTTTTACATTACAATCCGTGTTTAGGTCTGTAACTGCCTGTGACATCTGCACTCATCTATTGCAAGCATCTCACACAGCCTCGGGCAAAATACAAAAGTAAAAGACAAAGTGCTTTTGGTCAAAAGCAGTTTGAATGAAGATTTTGATGAACTCTAAGGTCAAATTGGCTTGGTAGTCTTTAGGTTGCATGTCATTTGGAAAAGGTTTTTCCCATCAAAAAAACAACATTAACCTAAGGATACACATGCCCCTACAATTCATTTGTGTTCCACCCTTTTGTCAGGAAAAGGAAGATGGTGCAGAGAATTTCCCGAGATATCCTTGTGCTATTCTAGTTTCTTGGGCAGCAGTTAAATGCCAAGAAAATTTGCACAGAGATGTTACCCGTTGTTCTTCCTCTCTCACTGAACTCTCTCCACCCTGTAAACTGAGTACCTCCTCATCACGGTTCACAAGGTCATGGGAGGAGATGGCTGCAAAACTATTTGACATTCCCATCTCTGAGGATGAAAAACATAAGGGACTAAGTAAATCTTCTGTTCTGTGTGATGTTGTGTACTGTTACCTCAGTAACACACTTCTAACATCCCTTAGAAGAGTGCTTCTCAAAGCTGGGGTGGAAGAAATGCAAGATGCAGTGGCTATCAGGAATGTGCAGAGCCAAAGATGAAAAGTTAAAGCAAAGTGGTTCAAGAGCAGTAGTCAATATATAGCGATAAGTCTGAGTATTTTTTTACAAAGATGACTAATGTAAATTCTCCAGATTTTCATTAGGATCTAGGGCTAATAAGGAAAAGTTTTTTAAAATAGCAGGAACATAAAGAACAGTCACAGATGTCCGATGGCTGCACTGAAGTTTTCAACGACGACACCGGAAAAGACGGAATTGTTACATCTGTAGTGAGAATGAAACTGAGTATTACAAATAATCATATAACGATGAACAAATCAATCATATTGCAGAAATAAATAGACTGAAAGAACACTTCTAAATATTTCTATGGCAAACTTGTGGAGATGGAGGAATTTTCTTTTTTAAATGTAAAACTGTCCGGGATTTTAAGGATCGCCATGTGGCTAATGCTGTTCAAGTTGATTAATAGAAAACAAGTATTATAAAGCATCCAATATTTCAGTTAGATTAAGGGTTTGATCTTGTCTGTCTGATACTGACTCCTGAAAATATTACCCTCAATGCAAAATTACTGAATTAAGATACAATTTTGTGATGTTCAGTCACTGGATATTTGTTTGCAAAAAAACCCCCATATCCAAATGAACGCACAGTTGGAAGAAAATGCAAAATCCTTCCTGACAGTTTTATCTAGGCCATGTAGAGTAGAAAAATGACAGATGATGGCATAGCCTCATGTATTTGATTGAATTAGCTCATTAGCTGACTCCTGGAAGCTGGACTCGAAGCTTTGGGAAGTTGTTGCAGAAGCAGACGCAAAACAGAGAGCAGCAGCTACCCAAAATGTGGATTTATTGGAACCAGAAATTATCCAGCACTCCAACAGACCAAAGTAAATTACACGTTCATATGCCAGGCAGGAATATATTACACAACTAATTCCTAAGTCTTGTGAATATTCTTTTTAGAAAGATGTGCTTGCACTCACTCATAAAAGGGAAAAGCTCCCACTCGAGGGTACTCGGAAACACAGACACTCACCAGAAGGGGGTGAGGGCTCACTGAAGGATGTATCCAGAAGGTACGTTCACTCACCACAGAGCAGGGAGGGGTGTGAAAGCTCTGCTCAGTCACAGGAAGTTTCTGTGGGTGGCATCCTGATCCAAGGGGGAGAGTTCCTGGCTGCAGACCCACTGCTCTGAGGAGGAGGAGTTCATATCCTCTTTCTGGAGGGGCTCCATTTATACCCTTGTGGAGTCTGAACTGTGGTGGGTTCTTATTATTTGGGTGCAAGCACATGACAAAAACAAGATAAGGGCCTGAAACAAAGTAAGCAAGTTTTAAGGGCCACAAAGCCCCCATCTTTATTGGGTCTGTGGTAAACCCCAGTCATTGCAAGGTCTTTGTCAGGGCGGGTGCAGCTGCCACAGAAGTTAATCATCTTGGGGAAAAAAAAGTGGTACTGCAGGTTACGGAGTCTCGTGGGCAACAGGCAGAGGACGAGACACTCCCTGTAGGTAAGCAGCAGCCAAGGGCTGGTAGTTGAATACACTCAGTGCAGGGTGGGAGATTTCCTTTCTAGTATTACGGACCTCACTTCTGGAATAGAATCAGCTTTAATGGATTCACTTCAAGACGTATTTTTAAATTGAAGTCAGTACTCAAAATAGGTGTTGGAAAAATGTATTTATACACATAATGCAGAGAGCAATAAAGTAAAATCTGAGTAGTTTGGAGTGATTTGATCCTGTACGTATGCATGAACAAATTGGAGAGCCTTCAAGAGTGTACATTTGCAAATGTAAGAGTCACAGTGGCAGGAAGCAGAAAGTAAAGAAAATGAACTTGCATAAAAGGAAAAATAAAGTGGTAACTAGTTAACTGTTGCACTAGCTTATGGATGGACTTCATAGATTCTCCAACAGTTGAAATTCATGTTGAGATCCAGGGTCTTTAAAAAGCTGCTCTTGTTCAAGAAGCTGTTGAGCTACATTGGATGACAATTCATGCTTTGTGGGAACTAGAGTAGATCTTTGCAATGTTTAAATTCCGTTGGTGGTAGTAACAACGTTCATTTCTTGTTTGGAGAAGAAGAAAAAATCCATTTCACATTTTTTTCCCCAAATTATAAGGTCTTATAAGTCTATAGGAAGCATGTAGAACCTGTCTCCAATCTTGCAAGAAAAGCCACTGACACACATTGTCACGCATTCGTGTTACTTTTAAACTTCTTAACTGTGTCGTCTGTATTTTTTTTCAACAGAGAAAGGTAAAAATAGGTAGTGTGGTTGTTGGATTAAATGACAAGGTATTAAATGTCTTAGGTTTATGTCTTTAGTTCCTTGGCTGTCTACAGCTGGTTGGGTACAGGTCTTTGTGTGCTGAAATCTTTCAATGGAAGTTCATATGCCTATGAAAGTAATTTCATCCCATGATGACAGCTAGAGACTGTCTTGCTGCAGTCATGGAAAGTTGAACTGGTACGACTCTCTCTAGGTGACCTTCTCACAGGATTCTTTCTGCTTGCTGTTGGAAAACAAGCCATTTCTTTTCATTGGGACGTGGAAACTCCAAAATTGGCAATAATGCCAGACGTGATTTTACGTCCTTATGAACACTGCTGTTTGGAAAGAAACTGTTCCAGGACTTTTCCCTCTCGGTCCTGCTGGCAGGCCTACAGCTCTGACTCCTTGGGTTTCAGAGTCTCTGGTTGATTTACCAGATAGAAAATTTTGTCTCTTTGTGATGTTAGGCTTGGCCATGACATTGATGAATGTCATATGAGAGAATCATATATGATATCAGAAGATGTGTTCTGCAGGTGTTCAGACTCAGATACCTTCTGACTATGATGTGGGGTTTTTTTTACAAAGATAGATAACTTCTCATATCTGGGCTGATGCAGCTTGAGACTCCTTTTTCATTTGTGAAGTGTACATGTTATTTTCAGTGCTGATTATGACCTTTTATTTTGGTATTGGTAGCAGTCTTTTATCCTTCAGAAGAGTAGATTTTGAAGGCAGATAAAGTTAGTTTGTGAAGGCACACTACAAAAACACACACAGAGGAGAAAAATTCCCAGTTCTTCTGCAGGAAGAGAGCAGATATGTAAACTACCATTAGCATGAGAGAACTGTCATTTCTTGAGCTATTTCCAGAGGGTGTGACAATGTTTGTAAGTATAAATCTGTACCCCGTGTAATAAAGGAGCTGTCAGATTTCATTGACAGATGTAAAGGAGCGATGCTTGCCAGAAAGATTTCCATCGGTATATTTGACCTGATACAACCTGTGTAGCTAGAGCTTGCTATTTATGACTTGTGGCAAGTTATTTTCTCCCAGGTGTCCAGAGCCTGTCAGGAATATTCACCATTGAGGCTGCTCAGGAGCAGAGCTGAATCAAAGCACACCCAGGTGCCTCAGCTGTTTTCCTTCCAAAGCAGAGATAGTCCTGCCTCACAGGACTGCTTAATTTATATTTCAAATGAAGCCTACATTTGTTTGTTTGCAAGTTGTAATGAGAGCATCTGATGAAAAATACTTCAGACATCAAAAGAGGAAAAGTCTTAATCCCAAACTGCCTTATACCTTGTCAGAAACCACCTTGTCAGAGCCACATGTTATGTATCACGAAATTATTGTCATCGAAGGGCAGTTAATCTGCTTAGTATTTTCACTGCACATCACCATTAGTGAGCTGGATATTTGCTAATACAGCTTTCAACTTCATGCTGAAGTTCTGGCTAGGGGTGCTCCATTATCTGTCACCACCAGGGAAGTCGTGGGGAGCATATGTAGGGTTTTTTGCATACAGGAGCACGTTGGAAGGGGATGTCTTACTAACTTGTGCCTAGCATGAAGAAAATTTCTCGCTGAAGTTTTGTTTCTTCTTAAATGAGCTTTCCTTTTCATGTTTTTAATTCTGGAAATGGACCTTAAACAAACCAACATAGCCACTGACGCGGCTGACTGTGCAGAGGTGGGATAGAAGCAGTTTGGAGAATTGAAGGCTTTAATTATACTAAAAATACCTGCTCAGCTCTCCAGAGAGTTACTGATTTTGGAGGACTAGTTTCTGTTTGCATATATTCAGAAGTAAAAAGAATGATGTTGTTATGAGTTCACTGTTCTTCCACTCGTAAAAGTGAGAGCACAAGTATGGTTCTTAACTGTGTTTTATGTTGGGACACAGCAGATAAGGGATTCAATTAACATTTTATAAATGCCTGTTGAGAGCAGGCATAAAATTTTAATGCTTTATTTTTCAGCTGTTGGGCTTTAGTAACCTCCTGTTTAGATGTAATTCCTGTTTGGGGATGGGAATGTGCAAGGGAATGGATTCATTTTAGGTGACTTTCTCTAAGCTTGGAGCTGATGGTTGCCTTCAAAATGAGTAAAATTTTAAATACACTGACCTGTACAGGAAATCTTTAATGCATAAAGGTTTCTGGTAGAAAGACCAGTGTCAGTGGGTGATTGCTGGAGTGATGTAAATGTGAACAGAATCATATGTTCAGTAAAGACTCCTGAGCAGTTTCTAAGAGTTACTGCAGCTCTTTTTAAAAAATAATCTTAGCAACTATTCATATTTACATTAAATAAAACAGGACAGAAAAGGCAGTACGTGCTTAAAAGCACTAGAGGGAGCCAGGAGGAAGAGCAAGCAGGGGAAAACCATTGAGGACATGTTTGCATTTTTAGGAATAGCTTATACAAAGCATCCATTTAAATCCTCCCTCTTACTCCAGCTAAAATGCAGCCACAGGTCAGCCTCTGCCACTGGCTGCTCTCTGTTCCCCCACAATTCACTGAAATAATGTAAACTTTGTAGCCCTGGGAGAGGCCAGAAGCTTTGCTGCTTTTTAAATGGCCCTAGTTGGAAACCACTTGCCCCTCTGTAGCTGGTACCTCTTCCCCCCACCCCGTTTTGTGTTTGGCTGTGCAGCCAAATGTTAATTTGCCTTTGTTTTGGGGGGATCGGTGTATGGGCTCAGTTCTGTCTCCCTCCAAGATTATATGGGGAAGAAGGAGAGAAAGGGGGCTTGGGGGTGTATGTCTGTGTTGGGGATCAATTAGACAAAGAAACATTTTAATGCATTAATTGGGAGCAGCCACATTTTTCTCTTGCAAGGGATCTAAGGGAAATGAGTATCTTCAAGAGTGCAGAAAAAACATCAAAGCACAAAGTTACCCTAAAGTTTTGCCTCTTATTTTTATGAGCTTTTAGAAGTGTTGTTGGGCACACTTTTTATATTGTTTTGTAGTAAAACTGAATGCCTTGAGTTAAAGCATAGCAGCTTTACGATGTAGGTAATAGAAGTAATTTGGTTTTCGTTCCCCTCTGCTCTGATAAACTGCCAAAATGTTGGGATCTTGGGATCTGGAAGAGTAGGATGAAATCCTAGGTTGGGAGTGTTTAGTTTTCGGGGTTTGGAGGGTGAGGGAATCTTAGAATTTTAAATCTTTTCCTCTTGATATCCACTCTTACACAACTAGACTTGTTGCCGTGGAGAACTGAATTGGATGGCTTGGGGCCCTAACGCTGAGGAATTTGGGGGGGGGAGGAAGGATGTAGTAGTAGTATTATTATCCGAGGCTGCTTAGGGCTTTGGAATGCCAGAAGTCATCTTGGACTTGGAAATGGTGATTAAATGAGTAGAATGACTATATACGTATTGTGTGTTTATCATCTGCTGCTGTAATTTATTGCTACCACAGCCATTGTTCAAGTTTCCTAATTACTCTTTTCCACCTTAGAAATAAATGGAAAGGGCAGGAATAATGGGCTGGGTTTTTTTTCCTTCGGTTTTTAATAGTTGGAATGATTTTAAGTTACGAAAGCAAGGACAACCATTTCTCAAAAGTACTCTAACTGTGCTTTAGCCTGAGGACTTTAAAGGAAACAAATATAATGGAATTTAAATACGTGGAGGTTGGAGTCCTTTAGGAGTGCACAGAGATTTATTTTTCTGTGTACTTTGAGACTATAAATAATTGTTTATAACTTCATCATTCCAGATTTGAGATGGCTACAAATTAAGAATTGAAAAAAAACCCCACCATTTGAAATATTTAATAACCTCTTGGCAGCAACAATACAAAAAACCCCCAAAGTGAACAGGTAAGAGCGTTGAGTAATTACAGCTTAATTCCTGTTGGATGATTCAGGGCCTTTTGCTGTCATCTGAGAATTATCTGTACTGAAGATGAAACAGAGCATTGGAATAGCAGACATATTTTTTTCTTCCCCTGCCCCTTTAGCTACTCTGCTTTGTACTGTTTCTCCTGCAATGCGAGGCTGGAGGCAGATGAGGTTCTTTCTCTCCTGCTGTGTAGAGGGCTCCTAGTAAAGCTCAGAAGTATCTCCTCAGGCAGAAGACTGCCAGAGCTGAACTCTGAGCTGCATGTTTAGTTTAGTCCTCAGAACCAGGAAAAGAGGCTTATTTAGTCCAGAACAGAGTATAGTGATTTTCTAGGTAAATTTCTTATGCTTACTCAGAATGGCCTGTGAATACTGCAGGGAACTCGGTGATACACAGAGTATCCAGTGGGGCCCCTTAATGTGCAACTAAACCAGCTTTTTTGTGATTATTCAATCTTTTTTTTGTGCAGTTATGGAACAGCAGGGCAGCACCCACCAACACTGAACTCCTTAGGGCAACAGAGGAGGTGTCTTTTTAACTTTGGAAGTGGTGGTGGATGCACCATGGAGAGGATGTAATTTCCCCTAGGAGAGTCAGAGGGGGGGAAAAACCCAGAAGTTATTCTCTTAACAACACACAGGGGAAATCAATGATGTGTCGTACATAGATTTTTGTATCACCTCGGGAAAAGTCGGTACCTTCAGTAGTAGCCCAAGGGCAGAGTTTTTATCGTTTGACTCTTGGCGTGACGTTTACCCAAAGGCTGCAGTACCCGATAAAAGAGAAAGGGCAAATCCTGGAGTGGGTGTAAAGTGCCGCAGGGTGCGGTGCCCCTTTTTCCCACCGAGCTGGGGCAGAGCAAAGTGCCCATGAAATGATGCCCAGCACCAGTTTTTCCCCCCAGGTCCTTCATGTTGTGCGATGTCAGCCTGTGGTGGTTGTCCACAAGCCCACTAAACTTCATGAAGAAAGGTGTTGCTTCAGAGGGTTGCTCTGCTCGGAGCTTGGTGGCCACAGTGTCCCTCACTGAGCTCTTTCTGGAGGTGGCCTAGAGAGGAAACCTGGCTGGGGGTGTTTAACGTGAAGCCTTTAATATTGCTGGAGCAATATTTCACTACTGGTTTGAAGCAGAAATTTCCACTTGTTGCAGCGCTTTTGGGTGCAGCAGGAGCAGCACAGGTACCAGCTCCCAGTACTGTTCAGGGCAGTCTAGAGACATGGGGCTGAGGTATCTCGATGTCAGTTGGGTAAAGCGGAAGCGCAGACGGCGGCACAATTTACAGATAAGTTGAGAGCATAAAGCTGCTGATCTGAGGTCGGCTCAGCACCTCCTGTGCAAATGCAGGAGCAAAGGCAGCGAGGGTAAGGAAGCAGGGATGACTTTTGCCTCAGCCCAGGAGGGACAGGCGAGTTGCTGACTCTTGGCTCTTGAGGATTTGGGCTATTCCAGTTTGCCTCAGTTAGGAGCTGCAGTCAGTAGCAAAAGGTGGTAGCCCTTTAAAAGGCATCAGTTTCATCTGTATTTCTCAGAAATTAGGTTTCTCGTGGGGTTTTTTGTTGCCTTTAATGCGGGGCTGTGAATAGCTACTGCAGGTGAGCCCTACATCAAGAACTGATGCAACTGTAGTGCTGGGATGCGGCGGGGGCCGAGGAAGCTCCCCAAGCAAATGTAGCATGCTGAATTATTTTTAATAATGTAGGACTTTGGCTGGGCTTTGCCCTGAGGAAGAGGGGACGGGAGGTGAAATCTCCCCTCGAGCTGGTGAGCTCAGCAGAAATACGTGCCAGGCTCCCATCCCTGCCACGGGTTGGCCGAGATCTGGGTGAGGATGGGATTTAAACCAGGGTGGCTGGTAAAGCACCCTCCTTTCCCTGCTCTCAGCGCCTGTTAGACAGCCAGAGGGGGGGAAGGCACTTCCATTTGGGAATATGTGGCACTTGCTAAGCAATAGCTGCTGAGAGAGAAAAGTGAAGCATTAAAAAATCCTTTAATTGCATTTTACTGTATTTATGTGCTTGCTAATAGCTGGTAGTACTTGGTTCAGAATACTTTAATTGTATAATTTTGTGTTAGTTTTATTTTATCCCATCGTTAGCCTTTATAAAAATAATTTAGGCTTAATCCTTTCCTTCAGTGGGATTTAAATTTTACTTAGGGTACACTGCAGGGTTTGGCTTTTTTTTTCTCTCCAGTGTTACCGTGGAAAAGTCTTCATCTCTTCACGTTACATTATTCCTGTGGCCGAGTACTGGGATCTTTATGTTATAATACACAGCCAGGCAGGAAGCAGCTCAACTTCGGCTTCTCAGGGCAGGACTCTGAAAGATGAAAGATGCGATTGCACGAACATGTTGATTTTATTATTACCTTGCAGCCACGGCCCGCTGTTGGGCTCCCCTTTGCATTGCAAGGTGAATCCTTTCATTCCATCAGCCTCCAACACGTGACGATGCGAGGAGGACCCGTCAGCGATGCCTCCCTGGCACGGACGGACTTCGGAGGGCAATGGAAACTTACAGAAGTGATGTGAAATCGTCGCATCTCCTCCCTTAACCCTGGCGAAACCTCTCGGCGGAGCGATCGCTGCTTCTTCCTTTGCTTTTCCACGCGTTCCTCTGACGTGGAGTTGGGAGGGGGGGGAGTGTGCGAGCCTGCGAGCGAAGGCGAGAGAGGGAGTGGGGAAGCGGGGAGGGAAGCGGGGAAGCAAAACGCACACCCAGCCACGGGGCGAGTCGGAGCAGGAACGCCGAGGAGCCGGAGGGAAGCCGGGAGTCCGAGCACGGGCAGCAGGGAGTGGAAATTTACAGCTGGTGCTGAGCGCCTGTGCGTGTTTCCAGCCATCCTTTCTGCTCACGCTTTTCCAGAGGCTGACGCTCGCCCGGCAGCAGGAGAGCGGGAGGCCGAGTGGCGGGATCCCTTGGCACTGCCACGTGTCGACGGTCGGCGGTGGGGGGGGGAATAAAACGGAATTAAATGGAAGATAACTGAAGGCGGCTGCTGGCGGCGTGGGCTGCGGGGAGGTGGCAGAGCTGTCTTCAGCACCTGGCCATGGGGCTGCGCAGGGCTGCCTAAGGAGCCCCCACCGTTCCGCACGCAGTAAGTGGCAGCCAAGACCATGTGTGTGTGTCCCCCCGTGATGGAAAGTGGAGTGATTTAATGTAACTTTGCTTTTTCCAGCTGGCACCAGCCTTTTTGTAATAAACCCTTTGCCTGCTCGTTCTCGGTAGTTACGCTGTTAAGCTTTTTATAGCTTTGTAAACTCTGTTACCAGGAGTGGCTTTTTAAAGCAGGCAACCCTAAACAATACTCCTCCTGTTACATAAGGCGCTGGCTCTGCTACCAAGAGCTTCGTGTCCATGGAATATCTCTGGAAATGGCTTTATTTACAGTGCAGTTTCCAAAAATAAAATATCTGCAATATATCATTTCTCTTGCTCCTCTCCGCTGACCGCCTGCAGCTGCAGGCTGGCTCTTGGGATGCACAGGAATGAGAGCCGGCCCCTTGCATAAGACAGTGGGAAACGGTTAGAGATGAAGGGAAGCTGAGTGCGTGTGTGAACTGTCACAAGAAGCAGCATATGTGAATTAACCGTCTCGTTATTTACAGTCGGTAGGTCTCGACAACCTGAAATGCTAATTCTGGGCAGTGGGCTATTCCTGAAGTCCTTATCGGGCAGAACTTTCATGGAGCTTAAGGGATGTTGGTTGGTTTTTGTTTGTTTGCTTGGTTGCTTGTTTTTCTAAGACTCTTTCTCGAGCTAATATTAGGAGTAAGGTGAAATTGCTGCTATAGAAAACTAATGTGTTCTGAAGCTGTTGAAAGTAACACAGCAGACTTGCTAACAAGTGAATTCAATTCAAGTGAATGCTGTGAAGAGAGGTAACTTTTCAGCAATGCTGAATAAAAAGCAAAAAAACAGTATTCCTGTTCCTCACTAATGGGTTTAGAGGAAGATTCCTTCTTGGCTGCTGCCTATGTTATTTAAATTGTTACCAGTTCCCTTTATTTCTACAGTTATTGTTACTGCTAGAAATGGACATTTAACTTGGTTCCCCTTTTACTTCAGTAAATGAAAAGCCTTTAAGAGCTGTTCTGTCAGAATTGCGTGTACTGTAGAGATGTTAGGTAAGAGACCTCTTTCTGCATGACCGAGCTTGTGGGAGTTTTACTGTGGACTATAGTTAGGCATGGAATTGAATTCTTAATATTTTAGCTTTGAAAGACCTTCATGGTGACAAATGGAAATAGGGATCCCAAATATTCTTCACTCATCAATCCTTCAAATTTGGTGGCTGTAAACTGCTGATTTCTTATCTTTCTAGTTTTACTTACCATAAAGCAATAACCAAGTACATGGAGGTAGATCTTTAGCATGAGTGGAAGAGTCTGTGTGATCCTCTCATAGAGAGATGATCGATGCCAGTGTGAGTGTGGTGCCACAGGACGCCGCTTCTGCGTGGATTCAGAATCTGAATGTTACCTGGCATTGCAGTCAGCAAATGCTGGTTTGTAATAAATAATACTAAATAATATTTTGTACTAAATAAACACATTATGATAATACTAGATGTGCTAACACAGGACTTGCTGTGATAAAAGGCCACTAGGCAGCAAAGTCAAACACTCAGATAGTTTCTAACTTTAATTCTGGCACGTACCTGTGCCAGTGTATTCTGTTCTCTGTACCCTGCTCGGGATGTTTTCATGAAGTTTGTATCATCATGCCCTCCCTTTCCCATCTTCCCAGCCTCATTCCATGTTTGGCTGCTGAACACCGGAGCTGTAGCATCCGCTTCCACAGGCCCATCTCTCAACCCTCCTTACCCTCCCTTCTTCCCCTTGTCTGCTGGTACAGTTCTTTGTAAGACTGTCGGGAGAACTGGACTGGAAACCCCTATGACTTTTTATACCCCCACTAAGCTATTTTTTGTCAGCCTGGGGCAGTTCTCTGACCTGGCTCACCGTGTGGCCCTGAAAACAGCTGTACCACCCCAACAGAGGCTGCAGGGCTGGGAGTCGATGTGGAGTGGGGTGGCATCCTCCTGGAACAAAGCATTTATCAAACTGTGGCCTCACTGACCACATAGCTCTTTGGTGTTTCATTTTATCCCCCACGTTTGCTGATAGACTATATAGCAGTTTGGGTTTTTATTGAATGGGCATTCAAGCACTTAATTAAAAATAGAATTATTAATTTGAGTTTTTCATAGTTTAATTTGAGTTTTTCATCACTATGAATGCTTCAGTTTCATAACAGTACTCAACAAGTATGTGATATTATTATTCTCATTCTGTAGAGGTGATCAGATTAAGGGCAGAGCTGCCTACTTATTTTCCATGTATGACCTTCAGGATGCTTGCCAGCTGCTAAAAAAACCCCAACGTGATGGTAAGCATTACTACAATGTTTTCAAAGAATCATAGAATTGTCAGGGTTGGAAGGGACCTTAAAGATCATCCAGTTCCAACCTCCCTGCCAATGGCAGGGACACCTCCCACTAGAGAGGTTGGTTTCACCCAATATTCCCCTTGATTCCAGGTAATGCAACAAGTTGCCAACAGCAAGGTTTATGGTAAATTCTCGAGTTTTTGGAGGAGATTTATTGCCAAGATGGCATTCGTTCACCCTAAACATAAAACTGGCCTTTCTTCTGTTAATCTTTTGACTCATTTGCAACCTACCTTCCAAAATCTGCAACTTGTTGAGGACTCGCAGAGAAGTTACTTGTTGTGTAGTCCCGATTCCTTCTGCACAGAAACGTGGGTTGTGTGAGGGAGCTGCACAGGGGAGCACAGATCATAACACACAGGGGCTGCCATCCCATGGTTTGAATAAGTGACTGTAACTGCAGCAACTTCCCTAAACATGTCAGGAAGGAGAATTGAGGAGGGAATTAAGCGTCTCTTCCTTACATAGAGACTGAATTGGGCAAAATTATGAGGAAAGTGTGCTAATCCAGGCCCCAAATGTATGGGTCTTAGGCACACTGGGAGGAATGGAAAATGAAGGTCTGTTCTTCCATTCAGGAAGCTCTGGCCTAGTATTAATTATTGAACTATTTTGATTCTAACCAAGAAGTTGCTGAAGGTTAGGAACTTAGGAACTAAGACAAGATGGATGTTTGATACTTGAAGGGAAGGATTTTTTTTTTTCACTCATTCATTTTTAAAGAGCAAAAGGCTTGTCCAGAGGAATGTCTGCAAAGAGTCCACGGATGGGCTCTCCCATTCTCGCCATCGTGGGCAGCAGGAAGCATTTGTTACCAAGCTGCTTAACTGGGTCACTTCATAGTGGGATGGGCTGGTGAGTAGAATGATGTTGCTGTCTGCATTTTTCCTTCATCGTGCTTACAAGCTCAGTTACACTGTAATCTTTGGAGAAAGTATATGATTAAGAGCAAAGAAATTGGGGAGAGTGCCTATAAACAGAACTAGATCTCTTACTGTACTTTCCAGTTGTATTAAAGAGCTCAATTTGCACTATTTTTTCTTACTGCATTCCCTTTGCGAGCAGATAAACTGGCAGAAGAGGTATTTCAAAGACTGATAAAGCATAAGCTTTGGTGTCAGATGATCTAGGTTTCAGTTGTGACACAATAACTGATTTTATTATGCGACCTTGGGTAAGTCTTCTAATCTTTCTGTGCTCCAGCTTCTCCCCTGGGGAGTGGGGCAGAGTAGCAGCAGGTATTTAGGGTTTTTTTGAAAGTGTGTTTTTCATCCTGGTTAAATGTTTGCAGAGGTGGAGGCCTCTGAGGGAAAGCATGCCCTGAGTATGAAGGAATATTATGTTACCTTTGACAGGCTACTGAATACCCTGAAAGTCAACGTCTTGTAAACCTCATCCATATCTGGATTCAACTCACTGCTTTAGTCCGCGTGATACACTTTTTTTATTTGAACAGAAACAGCCAAAAAATGTAGAAAGTGATGCTTTAAAATTGCCTTTTGATGTGTCTGTCACCTACTTAAAATAAAATCAGTGCCATTTTTTTTTCTCCTGAACAGACATGGAATTATATTCCCTGAAAGTATTTTTGTAAAGGTAGGGCTCATAAAATGTGCACTCTCCAGCTCTGGTGGCTGAAACGTCCTGTTCATACAGGTGACAAGATCAGGCTTTGGAAACCACTGTTCATCCTGCAGCCCTGCCAAGGCTTTTTCCCCATGACCAGGAGAGACAGCCTCTGAGGCTGGGAGAGGCCATCTGGTGAGATACAGCTCTTTCTTTCCTCGCTCTCATAAGCTACACACGGGAGCACCGGTGAAGCAACATCATCACAACTAAATGTTTCAAAAGTTGGCTGGTCTCCCATTATGAATTCAGGAGTGTCCACAGTGCTCTTCTGATGTTCTAAAAACATATGTTGAATAACCATTAGATGGAAAAAGCTTTACTAGAGAGCAGGAAAGAAAGGGCTCATTCAGCTTTGTCCCTTGGTGCCAGACAGCAGTGTCAAAAATTTATGAACAGATGCTCTGTAGTGTGTCTGGTAGGGCAGGTCATTTCAAAATCTCAAAGCTCCAGTGGTTGGAAACCTTTACATTTTCAGTTTAAGTTTATTCACCGGCAAATTTATAGACATTTGCTTCTGCATAAATAAAGTTTTACTGTTACTTGAGCTGAAATACCTTCAGCTTCCCTGCACGTTTATTCGAAGCTTACCAAGGTGAGCACCCTTAGCCTCTTAGACCTGCTGTCCCATTTTCTGGCCAGCCTAGGGTTCTTCTCTGACCCACTCTGATCTCTGTCACCAGGTGTCTGTATTTCTCATGGTGAGTCCTCAGCTTGAAGCAGATATTCATAGAATTATAGAATGGTTTGTGTTGGAAGAGACCTTTAAAGGTCATCTAGTCCAACCTCCCTGCAATAAGCAGGGGCACCTTCAGCTAGATCTTGTTAATCAGAGTCCCATCCAACCTGACCTTGAATGTTTCCAGGGATGGGGCTCTACAAACCCTCTCTTCTGCCACTGAACATTATCTGATACTTTGTACTTTTAATTTTTATCTCATTTTTATTATCTAGGTCCTTGAGGCAATCCCGTTTCTCAGGTAATGATACTCCCATCCTCTTCTTTGTGGATAATATCTTCCTCTTTTTTTGAGTAGGCTCTTAATTCCTTAATTCCTCTATAAATATAACCCCATCCCCAAACTGCTCCTACCTTCTCAGACAATCGGTCTCCCCTTACATGACAGTTTTCCTTCAACTAGTTTTTCTACTATATCCAGTTTAATGTATTTCCCCATTAGATGTGTGAATTCTCCTGCGTTCTCTTTCTCTAAAAATACAGAAACATAGACATATCTGGGTTGGCAGGGACCTCCAGAGGTCATCCAGTCTGACACCCCTGCTGAGAGCAGGGACATCCTCAGCTAGAGCAGGGTGCTCAGAGCTCCATCAAGCCCCACCTTGAATATCTCCAGGGATGGGGCCTCACCTGCTCCATCAGGTCCCCGTCCTTCCTGTGCTGGGGGCTCCAGAGCTGGATGCAGTATTCCAGGGGAGGCCTGACCAGAGCAGAGTAGAGCAGCTGAATCCTCTCTGTCCATCTGGTGGCCACACTTCTTTTGATGCAGCCCAGGATGGGATTTGCCCTCTGGGCTGCAAGCACCTGGCTGCTCATGTCCATATAGTCCTAAGGGATTGTGGTACCTTTCTGTTCAGTTGTCATTCATCTTTGTATTTTGGTTATTTTTAGACTGCTTTCTTGAGGAAATGAAACTTATGTGGTCACACTGTTCATCTCTTATCCTCTTTGTCTTCCCATGTTAACTTTTGAACTTACTGGCCAATTTCAAGTAACCTTGACACAGGGCTAAGTGTCTGGAAAATACCAGCTTCCAAAACTGGACTGAAGATAAGAGATGAAAGGAATAGGGAGTTTAAACCAAATTAATGCCACTACCAGCAAGAGAACCTTCCAAGTAAAGCTCAGAAAGCAGAGAGCTGGTAGAAGGAGGACAGGGTGGAAATGCCCAGCAGTGTTAAGAGCTTTAGCAAGAGCTTGTGCTTTCTTTGATGATGGAGAATCTGGTCATGAGGAGCAAAGCTGGAGGAGCAGAGTCCTTGTTTGGCCATGTGCCTTACAGAATAGCCAGTCATACGATGTAAGGAGTACAACTCCCAAACCTCAGCCAGGTGACTTTACCCCTATTTGCTTCTACCTGTAATTGTGAAGAGTGTGTGCCCTCTGGGAGACCCCTGTGGAGAAGGGAAAGGGACCATAAGCTGCAGCTGCCAGGCTGTATTTTCTGAAGGGATGGATCATCTTTTTGCCAGATGCTGCTAGGTTAAAAACCGGGTCCTGAAAAGCAGTAAATCCAAAAACCTCCTTTGATGCACATGTGGGGCTCTTGCCCTTTTTCTCTCTGGCTTCCTCCACGCCTTCATACAGTGGATGCTTTGCTTTGTATGTAAGACTGAAAAATGAAGCAGAGACTTGTCTCTTTTCAGTGGAGGGGTGAACTAACAGGTCTCGAGTCCCTTCCTGCCCTATTGTCAGTGATTTTGTTGTTGAGATTAGGACACTAGTAGGGTATGAAGTGAAGAGAAATGGTATTTATCCCTGAGCAGTGCTGTGGTGGCTTGGGGGTGGGACTGGAACTATCTAGTGGAAAATGCTAGCCTGGTTGTTGGAGTCTGTGGACAAATTAGTGATTATTTAAACACAGACACCATACTCTAGACAGCTCTCTAGGTTACTTTCTGGGAGGAAAATATGTTTATAATTCATAGTCAACATTTCACTTAAAAATGTGGACTTCCTTCTAAAAAAAATATCTCAGAACTCTAGCTCATGAGTACTTAAATTTAAAAATTAAACGAGCTCCCCCTTTGCTTTAACCTGTGTGGAGACTTCTAATATGGGAAGATGAAAGGATGGCCTCAGCAATCTGGGTAAACCTCCAGTACCTTGGGTGAGAATAGTTCTTTTCTGAAATGCAACGTGCCTGTTAAACTCCCGCTCTCAGACTCCTCTCTCTTGCATCTTCACGTCCTCACGCCATGTCTTCACAGACAGTACAAACATGCAGAATCAGGTCCTTCTCAAAGTGTGTTGTCAGTCACTAATCTTCTAATTGCAGCACGGAGAGGATTAAGGGGGTGCCTGGCTCTTGCTAACAATGTTTAAACACATTTGTACAATATTGGCATCCCAGTCTTTTCCAGTGCTTTTATGGAGCTGAACATGCCCAGATGAGTTGTTAGTATGCCCAGTCTTCAGTCTTGCACGTTGTCAGGCTGAGGTGTGACTCTGTTGCTAGTTGGCTGGTGTTACCAAAGCTTGCAGTTGTGAGCTCCGTGGGAGCCCGAAAGCTCAGCCGAGGAGTGACGGTCACGTAGCCAAAACTGCAGAAATAAAAATTACTTTGAACTGAACCTTGAGGAGCTTGAAAATGGAAATCTGAAAAAAGTGAGCTTTAAGACGTTGAGCTTGAAAATATTCCTGTCAAACTGACCTAGCAACAAATGACAAGTTATATGCAAATTCACCTACTGTAAAGGGACTTTTGGTTAAATAAGACATTTAAAAACATTTCCTGCATGTCATAGAAACTGTTCTTGTAAAGGTACTCTGAAAAAATACCTTGTGATGTTTTTAATAAGACATTAGGACAACGTTTGTATAGATGGACATTTTTAATTGGTTTTTAGTTTTGTAAAGTACTCTTTGAATTTTGTACTTGGCTCTTTTCTATGGTTGCTATTTATAGTTGTAATAGAACGTATAGCTCATCTGGATATTAACTCCATAGGATATTTGGGGATGGGCAACACATGGATGTAATGGGGCCATGCTTCCTGATGGACCCTGTCAGTAGGAACAATAAAGCGTGAGAGGAGCGGGTTCTTTGGGACCACTGGGAACACCTTACACCCTTCTCTTTTCTTCTTTATGCTGTGTGTATTGTGCTTGTTTAATCAGCTCCTTTAAAATGTCTTCTGTAAATCTTTTTGGGAAATGTAGAAGTTGAAGAGGAAGAAGGAGATTGAAGCACTCTCTGTATATACCCATTTTTTCGTCACTAATCTTGCAGAGGTTTGTGGGGAGGGGTGGTCATGGTTGTCTTTTGTGGTGGAAAGAGGTGGAAGTTTGAGATTATTTTTACTGTTGTTTATTTTTTTATCTCTTTTTCGTTATTGTACAAATTGGATTCCAGTTCAGAGTGGTGCTGGGCTTTCCCTGGAAAGTGGTGCTGCCTTAACCAGAGCATACTCTCATCTGTAGTCTGTCCATTGACTTCAGTAGATCCTTTTATCAGACCCTCAGCAAAATCCATGGGAATTCACCACTTTTAATGCCACGTGGGATCAGAAACTAAGCTACTTGCTTTCTTTCATGGATGAATACAGTGATGTGGTATTTGCCTTTCTAACCATACAGAGGAAGAATGTTTTAAATTAAACAAATGCAGTTTCATTAAAATACTCAGCCTTTCATTTAAATGTCATGAAAACATTTGTGTCCGTATTTGGGGCTGATCCTCTGTTGCTTATTTAATTCAGGCAATGTTTGACACAAGTTGAGATCTGACCCACAGATTCTTGAAGTCTGTCAGGGGATAACTTAAACTGCTTCATCTCAAGGAGCTTTAGGCTGCAAAAGAAAAGCAGCTATAGAAGAAGGAACAACCGTGGAGAAGCTGGGACCTTATCTTGCAATGCTCTAAACAAAGGGTGCCCTTGGTATGCTGGCATCTAAAGTTAGTTATCTGCATGTGATGAAGCTGGTGAGATCTGGCAGAAGCCCCTGTCAGAAATCTAGAGGAGCCTGCCAGAGAGGCAGTGTCCAAAACACGATGGACTCCCTGGAGCACTGACCTGTAGGTCAGGGGCTTTTGGAAGCATCCTTCTCCTGTGTAGGCGCTGAGTAGTTGCTTTCCACGTGCTAATGGCTTGTGAATCCTGGGTGAACTTGCAGTAACTGTATGTGAGAGCTTTTACTGCTCTACAGAGTAGCTGGGGCAAAACATAGTGCCTGAGGCCTAACCTTTTGTTCTCTGTAATGACTTTCCATAGTTTTATTGCATTTTGGTATAAACCCTAACAGCTATTTTTGTTTCTCGTTTGATTAAAGGGAGACCTCTTCTATCCTGAGCGAAGAAATCCAGGTGAAGAAAAACCATGCCTTTGTTTAGTAAATCCCAGAAAAATCCTGCTGAGATTGTGAAAATTCTGAAAGAAAACATGGCCATATTGGAAAAGCAAGAAAAAAAGTCAGACAAGGTATGAAGTAGCATTGTGGAAAAAGCAATGAAGTTTTTATGCTGGGGGAACAGCAGAATAAAGGGAATAAAATTGTGTTTCCTTGCTGTCCTGGTTCTGCAAACGCTTCTAAGTGGCTTTGTATTTGAATGGTCCTGTTGAAATGGGGGAACATTTGCCTAGGTCAAGTACAACAGACCTGGGGGTCCAACAGAAAATGTTGAGATCCAGAAGCCTCAGCCAAAACTAGGGCGACAATCCCACTATTTCAGATTGTGATGCACCTATCAAAACAGCTCAGAAAACTATTATAACATTAATTGTTTCAGCAGGATAACAAACAAGACTGGGAACCCACAGAGCAAAACTTAACTGCTGCTGAATATTGTTTGGGTAAAGCAGCAAACCTGTGTGTTCAGGTGTATATGTGAGAGCTCAGTCCTTTCCAATCTTCTGTGTGCTAATGCTTCCTAAATTGGTATGCCAATTACAGTGCTAGCTTTTTGCTAATACTGGTGCTCTCCTCTGACTCTGTGACACAGAGTTACTGGTCCAGTGAGACCAGTTGAGAAGATGCAGCCCAGCATACAAAATGCTCCCAGTTAGGATTTTGTGCTTACATGAAGTTAAATAATTTAGCTTGTTATTTTTCTTTCTCATCTGAGACTTTGGCTCTCTATGTTGTTGCTGTCATATAAATAAATACATGATTTTCATTACAACAAACTGATTTTAGGTTAAAACTGAGTGTCACTTGAAACAGAAATAGCTGGTAAGTGACATTAATGTCATGATACGGAGCGGCTAAGGGGGCTGGGGTTGTGTAGCCTGGAGAAGAGGAGGCGGAGGGGAGACCTTATCACTCTACAGCTGCCTGAAGGGAGGTTGAGCGAGGAGGGGGACAGCCTCTTGTGTGACAGGAGCAGAGGGAATGGCTGCAAGCTGCACCAGGGGAGGTTCAGGCTTGATAGTAGGAAACATTTCTTCACCCAAAGGCTTGTCAACCATTGGAATGGTCTGCCCAGGGCAGTGGTGGAGTCACCGTCCCTAGAGGAATTTAAATGGCCTGTGGACCCAGTGCTTAGGGATGTGATTCAGTGGTGAGCTTGCAGCGTTGGGTCAAAGGTTGGATTAGCTGATCCTGAGGTCTCTTCCAACCAAAGATGTTCTGTGATTAACAGAGTCTTTGTGCAGCTGATGTTTTGTGTGCATGTTGTGCTTCCCCCACCATGTGCAAGAGCCTGTATTAAACTGAACCCAACCCAAAAGGTAGGCATGGTGCCCTTTACACCCTTAGCAAAAACCTCTTGCAACTTTTTGGTTCAAAGCAAGTAGCTCAGAGTGGCTTAATTATGTAAAATCAGTCACACAGATTTCAGGGAGGCCTCTGGTATTTGATGTCTCATGCTGAAATACCTTCAGTTAACTGAAAAGCACTGAGAGAATGTGACTGGGAACTAAAACTGAAAATAAGTAACTAAATAAACCATCAGCCTGCCCTACCCTGCTGCATTCATCCTTCGAAGCCTGATTAAAGATGACATTCAAAGCAGAAGCTCTAGGCTTGGGTTTCTCATCAATTTGCTCTGCCAGCATAACTCCTTTGGGTTGGGGTTTCAAGGATCACAGGTTTTTAAAACTTAGTGATACTGATAACATCTTGTCATTCATACGATTAAGAGAATTTTAACTCATTTTAACTGGAAAGAAAAACAAAGCCCAGTGCTGCACTCTGTCCTCTTCAAAATCTGGAAGGGTTTTAAAATTTATTTCCAATTTGACTTCCAAAGGAAGATGAAATGTCTCAAACTTTCCTAAAAAGGCCCAGAGGTCTGGCTCCTGCAAGAGCCACAGATCCTGGTTATCCCAGAGCTGGTTTTGGATACTGTGGGCCTGTGAATGCAGAAGTTTGGGAACCAGAGCTTTCTGATTTTGCAGATTTCTGTCTCCTTACTGCTTTCCCTGTGAAATGTGGAGGTGCTGTTTGGCTTCACTATAAAACTGCAGTTCCTAGGACTTCGGGGGTCCAACCCCGCAGCATCCCTGATTTTGCTCGTGTGCAGAATAGCTTCCAACTAGGACTTGTCTCAGCTACTTAAGAAGATTTATCCCCTGTCAACTGCGTTGTTACTGTAGCACAACAGCGTGGCATGTGGGCTGAGACAGCTAAAAGCTGCTAATACAGTCAGAATTGGCAGAGAAGCCTAAATTAACTGCAGGGCTAGGGGAGAACCTCCTCGTTTCCTTTCCCAGTTGAGAAATTTTAAGGATGAGGTGAAGATGCCCTGGGCAGCTGGGGGTGGAGCGTGAGGTCAGACAGGGAGAAGCTTGACGCTTCTAATACAGCTTTGTGTAATTTTCATCAGGAACCATCTGTGCCTTGAAGGGGCTGTTCTTAAATGCTGCAGAAATGATCGTTCCTCCCAAGCTATGCAGTACGCAGGTAGAAGGAACCTTACAGCAGATCTGTTAACACTTTGAGTAGCAGGAAGAGGGGGGGAGGACACAACTTGATAGATAGGATGCACTTGTGAGTATAAAGGCAATTCCACATCTTTTCTGAGCCATATTTCCATGTACACACATAATTTACAGAAGTTTGCCCTCTTTCTTAGGGATGCTTTTTGTTAGTGATAGAAGAGGACCCATTCAGACTTCAGCTGAACTCTCTTGACAGCGCTAGCATCTGTCTTCTTAGATAAGGGTTGAATTTGACCCAGTTCCTCCATGGCTCTTGCTTTTCTTTTTTCCTTTTTTTTAAAACTATCAATATATGTAGTATTGCCATAATGCTTTTTAAACACTCTCCATTGAAAAGTAGGTTAAGTTGGAATGGTTGGATCTTACTTTTATTTTGCTAGTGGAGATTTTTGGTTTGTTTGTTTGCATGGATGAACCTGTGCTTAAAGGTTTGTCATTTTCTCAGCTGCATTCTGCTGCTTGGTAGACCATGGGCTGAGAAGTGCTACCACATGTGGTCCTCTTCTTCCAAAATGCTCTTTCTAATACCTTCTTTTTATTTTTTCTTTTAATAACATCTATTTTAATGAAGCTATTGCAATACTCTCTGGGAGAGATCAAGCAGAGTAAGGCAGTTGAAAAGTGGACTAAAATCCTTCTTTATCAACCATCCTCCTGTGTTCCATTTTCTGAAATAAATAAGGTGTTCTTGT